>VOQJ01030949.1:0-27292 GCA_015052665.1 Apistogramma diplotaenia
ATACTGTGATACAGTACGTCAGCAGGCTCTGATGGATGAGCGGTAGAAGGTCAGCAGCAGGTTTGAGTCCAAGTTGTTCTTCCTGAGGACCCTCAGGAAGTGAAGTCGCTGCTGAGCCTTCTTGATAACAGCTGTGATGTTATCTGACCAAGAAAGATCAGCAGAGATGAGGACACCAAGAAACCTGAAGGTGTGGACCCTCTCCACAAGCTCACCGTGGATGTAGAGGGGGGCTGGGTCAGTCCTGTGCTTCCTGAAGTCGACGATGATCTCTTTGGTTTCCATGGTGATCAGTGTCAGGTTGTTCACTGAACACCAGGCTGTCAGCTTCAGGACCTCCTCTCTGTAGGCTGCCTCATCTCCCTTTGAGATGAGTCCGACCACTGTGGTGTCGTCAGCAAATGTGACGATGAGGTTGTTGTTGTGGGTCGGACTGCAGATGTCGTGTAGGTATCTTATTAATGCCACAATAATATCAGACGTGGAAGAACTTGCCGTGTGACCATTAAGTCATTTATTTGTAGTTTGCTGACTCTTTGAGTTCACGAGTGATTTTCTGTCACAGCTTCTCAATTTTGGAGCTACTTTTAATTAGTTTGTACAGCGATTTGCTTATCGAGAGCTCAGAGCATCGCAGGATTAATCTGAGCACTTGTGCAGTGATTAATTGGAGAGTAGAGAACTTTTACCTTTTGCTTGTGTTGCGAATCACTTCATGATTTATCCTCTTTGAACCTTGAACGGCGAGAGCAGAAAAACAGCTGCTAACAGCTCTCTGATATCTTCTTGGTTGGGGTCACAAGCCAAACAGCTTAACGAGCTTCTGCTTTAATCACTGAAATTTATTAATTTCATGAGCTTCTGATACATATAGTGAAATGTCAGTGTTTGACTCTGAAATATGGCTAAGTGGAAGTATTAAAGAGCAGAGATATAAAATAATAATGGCATTATATGATGAGTGGAATTGCTTCTAACTGGCTCTCAGGACCTGAGGCTGCAGAGACTTGAAAGCAACGAGTTCGAAGGCTGTTTCTAAGAGATCGAATCAACCTGCTGATGCTTGGTTGACATTATCAGAGCACATCCAGGTTTTAGAGATGACAAACAAATGTCAAAATCTGTATACATGATTGGAATATGAAAACTAATCCACCCCCAGAAAACAGTCTTCCAGGGTTTTAGACTTGTTTACTGTCTGTGTGTGTCTGTGTGTGTCTGTCTGTCTCTTAATCGGTCTTTTTGTCTGTCTTGTCTCTCTCTTTCTGTTTGTCTTTGTCAGTTTCTGTGTTTGTCTGCCTGATGCTGCCCTGTCGGCCTTTTTGCTGTCTGTTGTCATCAGTTATGCCTGTCTGACTGCCTACCTGCCTGTCTCTCTGCATTCACCCTGACATCTAACGCTAACATGCTAATTAATCTCATTCTGTGTCTATCGATCGGTCCGTGAGCAGCGCTGCTGTCAGGTGAAACGCTCCTTTAAGAGAAACTCTTTGATGAAGCTCAGTCTTGCTTTCATTCATGTTTGTCTCCGGAGCTTGAATAAAGTGAGAGGACTTCTTCGGGTTTCTCCTCCCATCCTGTTCCCAGGAATGAGGATCATCACTCCCAAAGTCCTGAGGGATGCAGGCATGATGAAGCTGTATTATTCCTGTATGACGTGGAAAATGTCCCCAATGTTGGAGTGCAGTTCACAGGTGAAAGGTCAACATTATTGAATGTTAGGCATCTTGCTGGAGAGCTTGACCTTAGATGCTCCTGTAGGAGAATACAGTTAGAAAGTGGGTTCTTTGGTGTGAGGTTGTCACTGCCATTGCAGCAGAGCATGCAGCAGGAGGGCACGACCCCCCCTGCATGAGGAGCATCAGCACTGTTACATACTGAGGTCTGAGATGCAGCAGTGCCGTGGACGAGCTGAGTCCTGTGTGTGAAGGTCTGCACAACATGGCATCGCTCCCATTGTGGTTTTAGTTTATGACATTTGATTTAAAAACTTGAAGTCTTCAGATCAGATTTTTCCAGCTGGTTGTAAAGTGTGTGACCGAGACCCCGACATCAGGGCTGATGCCAACACCTGCAGCATTAAACCACAGAAACACCCTGAGACACACGAGGCTGTTAAATGAGTTCAGCCGTTCATTTCTAATAACATTATTTCCCATAGAAATGTCAGATGTGATGAGAGATGAGTTCATAGATTTTTGTTAGGATTTGAGCTGAAAACTGGAGCCTGAGTTTGTGGATTTTGCTTTTACCTGACAGCAGCATGTTCTTTTTCCTTTGTTTCATCCATGAATGGACTCGGTCCGTGTTCTTATCAGATGCTCTGTGAAAGAACATCTTGTTCTCATTGTCTCTGCCTCATGTCAGCATTTTACAGCCAAACCCAGAGTCAGAGAAAGGCAGACGAGCCAGAAGAACAAAGACTGCAACATGATTTTTCCTATTTAATACCTGGAAAATAATCTGTGTGCAGAACCCGACTCAATCAGTGACTTTGACATCCAGGCTGTGCACACAAGGTGACACGGCTCTTATGTTCTGTTGTTCTGCAGCTGCAGAAAACACCAAATCAACCACCTTTTTAGAAGAAAATATAAGACTCAGTTTTGTCATCAGTTGCTTAGCAACACAGTTGTGTTAAACCCCTTGAATGCTGAGCATATTGTATAATCAACTTTACACATCAAAAAAAAAGAAAAAAGAAGCTCTGAAGTTGTGTGTGAGGAGTGTGTGCTCCCTCTCTGGGCTGACCAGCTCTCAAAGTAACAGACAATAGAACCAATCAGACGACTTCCTTTCATCTGCTTTCTGCTCGACTTTCTGCTGCTTCTGAGCCTCCACTGTAACTGTTTCTGACAGATTTGTTCCAAAATGAATTCTTTTCAAAGCATCTGATTGATGGGATTTAAACAAGTGGCAGTCAAATGGTGCTTTTCTTCAGCGCCGCAGGAACGACGTGTTTCAGGCTCACATGTTGGCTTCACCCTGGTTCTCCTGATGAAAAGCCAAAAGGATTTTCCTGATAGGTTTTTGAGTTGTGGCAGAAAATAAGCTCTGTGGGGAAAAGGTTCATGATGCTGTAAACGAACCTCCTGCTTACAGGAAGCCGGTGAGACCTGCAGTGTTTTTACCATGGCGACGGTTAATGTTGAATTTAACCAAATGTGCCAAATCAAGGCTTCAAAATGAAAGAGTGGAGCATTTACGTCTGTGCTTTATGCCGCAGAACAAAGCATGAAAATCTCTGAAGCTCATATTAACCACAGTCCTTATTTCAGCCATCAAGCCAAAAACTTTCATTAAAGCCTTTGGAGACGAGGGAACCGGACGTGTGAAAATGCTGACTCATGTCTGGGCTGTAGGCTCATTCCGGCTGAGCGCAGTCTGACCTCACGCAGGGATGTAGAGGCATGAAACGTGATTTAAGATAACGAATCAAGAGTCAACACGAGCCTCAGTTATGCCGGGTTCAGACTACACAGACGACCAGGATGGACACAAATGATGTGGCTGATATCAAATACATCTTCATTTTAGGCGTCTGGGGGGGGGGTCTTTGATGGGACCAGTGGCTCACGAGCACTTTATTACAGCAAAATGTGTTCAGGTATGGATCTTATAAGGAAATTGGGTTTTGTTCAGGAGTCAGATGAATATTATAAAATATGCACTAGAATTAATTTAGGAAAATCCTTGATGTTGATATCAAGGAGAATGGGAGAACACAGCGGAGCAGCCGCAGTCATAAAGTGTTGATCAGTAACATTTAGTCTTTTTTCTTAGTCGTGGAAAACAAAGATTTAGGGCTTTTTGGTTTTAGTCTCTCAACCTATTACCGTGACAACAAGCATCATCTAGTCTGAACCCGACATAAAAGTTGCTCTTAATGTCTTAAAATTGTAACAAGATTTCTTTGAGCATCTGGATTCGCAAACGTTTTTACTCTGCATCCTTTTTTTCTCCTCAGATCTTTTCGTTAATTACTTGTGAACAAACGTTTCTGCTGCTTTTCATCATCACATGCTCCGTTGTTGTCCTTTCAAACTGAGTTACTGCTGCTCATTGATTGTTTTACTAATTTGCCATCATCATCACCATCATCATCATCATCATGCCACATAGTTTTGATCTTGCCTGGTATGTAAAGGGGGGCAGAAATGCAGGAGAATGTATAATGGCAAGAAATGAATGTTTTAAAAGGCATTTTGCCACGTTTAACCTTTGTTCTGATTTGCAGTCATTTACACCTGAATATTTGACTGGTGTTCCTCCTTTATTTATCAGGTAATGACAGGAAATGAATACAAGCCAAGGTTTGCTGCCAAAATGGATACATTTTCTGTTTTTCTACCCAGATCATATTAAAGTGGTGTTTAACTCACAGAAAGCTTTGGTTCTGAGAAACTCGCCAACCGTTTACAAGTCAGAGCCAAGAATGAGACAAAGATGGTGAAGATTAAAAGGATGATTCCACATTGGCACTGGTGGGGGGCCACTGTTTCATACAATCATTAATCCAGTGACCCAACCAGTGAGACCATTTTAGACATTTGGTATCAGTGAAAAGATGCTAACAAACATGAACCAGTATAACCTGCAATTACAGACAGAAACTGAAGACTGACTGTCGTTTAGTTTGACAGCCTGCAGTGAGGTCCCACTTAACCTTGTGTGGTCATTTATGACATTACATGTAAATGTTTATCACACATTTCATTGGGTTTGACAGCAGTTTCATCTGCACGAGCATCGCAAGTGTAGGCAGACGGGCAGTCAGTTGTGTGCATCACCTGAACATTTGCCAGGTTTAAAAATCTGGTTAAATATAACTGCGAGTGGCTGGTCTGCTTGGATTCTGATGCACTCAACTTAAAGTGTAGGAAATCAGCATGTTAACAAGGTCTGGACTGAAGAGCAGCGAATCTGTCTGTTAATGCTTCATTTATTAGTAATGTCACGCCTGTCATAAGTTCGCACATGTATTGTTGTTACTATCTTCACTGTTGCAGTCGTCTGCTCATTAACATCCAGTTCCCTTTTATCCCTTATTGTTACATCCCCGTAGAAACCCTGTTAACTTGGCAGTGTTAAAACTGAACGAGCAGGGCCTGTTGGACAAATTGAAAAACAGATGGTGGTATGACAAGGGAGAGTGCGGCACCGGGGGAGGGGACTCCAAGGTCAGATCACCGTAACCCCAACGGGTAACGACAGGCAATGGCACACCAGGGTAACCGGCAACAACCCACAACTTGTTATCTAACTAAAACACTCCGGATGGCACCGGTGACACTCCACAGGAAACTTATATTCGGTGTTGGAGATGATAGAACCACCAAAATTTTGACTGTTTTTGTCGCTGACATTTTTGATTGATGGGATATTTTACAAAGTCAGGGTTTTCATTACTAAAACAAAGATTAATAGTCATAGCAGTGGCTTTGTATTAAGCAGCTTGACCCTTGGGGATAGTTTTATAGGGTACAATCCTGTCAATATCAAAGAAAATGACTTTAGCTTGTACTGGTTGGTGAAGGGACGTACAGGCAATAGGAGCCTAGTAACGATGTGGTGACACAGTGAAATCCAGCATCATGTACAGTAACAATACCAGGCCGAAGAGAAACAAAGTAGGTGGGTTCAAAATGTAGCCTCTCTGGACTTCAACAAGAATGATTTTAGTAACTACCAGAGCTACTAAAGGTCAACGCTGACTGACGTGTGGGAAATATATTAAAGGGTTACTTATCGCCTGGAATGACTATAGTAACCAGCCATCAGAACAGTGACCCCCTTTGGGGTTGCATCAGGAAGGGGCTTCTATAGATTGGACTTCACGTGCATCCTACAGGTGCTAGATTGAGTTTGTAGGCCTTGACGGTTGGGTTTCTTAAGCCTCTCTGGGCTGTGTTTGTAGTGTGTGCCATGTTGTCTGGTTGGGGAAGGTCACGGAAGGCTATTTCCATTTGTGACTTTCCTTGGTCCTCGACGGTAATCTCAACACATCCTAGGACTCAAAGTTTCCTTTAGCAAAATTGAAAAGTAACCACTTTAATTGTCAAAGGTTGTGGTCGATTGGTATATATTCAGTATTTAAATCCAGTATGTGCACGAGGCTATAGAAGATGAAGCCAGGCTTACTAGCAATAAACTGGCGAACCACTTAGCTAACTTAGTAAAATACCCGTTCAATCAATTGGATAGTTAATAGACACGGTTTAATATAACGTGAAGTTAGTCCCTCAGTCTTCCTCACCTACAAAATGCAGTTTATAGGATGCGATTTTATTTTTTTGAGCCGGTTTATGAAGCAGTTTTGCTCAGAAAACCCAAAGTTCCCGGAGTGTTTTCAGCCCTTGCCGGTTACCCAAAGTGATATAGTAATACACATCTCGCGCACAGGGAGTCAGACTAAACCAAGCTAGATGGAGTATTAACGCATATCACTTTGATACTGACATTTTACAAATGAGTTTTCTGTGTGATTGTGCCTGTTTTTTGTTTTTGTGTTTTTGTTGTTTTTCTGCTGTTGTTGAGGTGTTCTCTGTAGCGTTCCATAGCATCTGTACTGCTAAAGCCACTGTTGCTAAAATCGTTGCTGCCACCACCACCACCACTGCTGCTGTAGTCACTGCAGCCCTGTTGCTGTGCAGCTGAACAATAACATAAGATAACATGGAGGTGCATAATGTTATTTATGTTATTTCCAACCCCCCTCCCCTCCTCTCATGGTTCTTTGAAGAATCCCAGTAAACCTAGCAGTACTGAAGCTCAATGAACAAGCCGTCTTAGACAAGTTGAAAAACAAGTGGTGGTATGACAAGGGGGAGTGTGGACACAAGGACTCCGGCAGAAAGGTCAGTCTTGAGGTCACTCGGCCTGGTCCCACGGTTATGTGTTGGTTTACCCCCTCCCCTACCCACCCCACCCCCTTTCCCCTTTCCCAAAGCTCAGCAGCTACACTCTAAAAACAAAAAAGTTCAGTTTAACAGTTTAAAAGTTGAATGGGTAGGCGTGTCCAAACTTTTGACTGGTACTGTAGCATAACCTCGTCACTGTAAAACCTCCAAATAATTACGGAGAACTTTGAGGCGCTAACGAGGGTTCTCTGCAGCTTAATAATAAGTGACGTTAAATTATGCTAAACTATAACAGTGGACCTTAGAACCAAGTTTTATCTCGACTGTTCTGAAGAAAAAGTCGCGGTTTAGTTGCAGCCGTGGTGTCAGTGGCCACGTCATCATCTACAAACAGATCGATTGTCAGATTTCTAAAAAAATGAAAATAGTTCTAAAAATTCCAGCTAGCAGTTGGAACCATCGGCTGTTAGGGTCACATATGTGTTGGTTGTGAAATGGTCCGAAAAATTACACTGAATTCCCAGTAAGGACGCTGCACTCGGTTCGAACATGTTTGGAGTGTCAGTTTTTAAATATACATTTTTTGACCTGCAGATGGTTTCTAAATATCAAAGATCTAAATATGAATATCTGCAGGTTAAACATCTTCATAAATTTGTCAAAATAAAATCTTAAAACATTTAGCTGTTTGACAACTGTTTAGTCTTTTATTAGCTTTGCAAATCTAACTACATTTGTAACTGGCTGCACCAGGAGATTAAACATGTTAGTGAGATTTAAAGTGCTTAGATGGATTTTATTATCCCTGCACCAAGCCAGGCCTCAGTCACACAGGCCTTAGAGGCCAGTCAGCAAACCTATGGCCAATATTCCCAGACCAGTTTGCCAGTGGTTGCTGGAGGTTGCTGAGTGAAATTGGTCACAAAGATGTCACTAAATGCCTCCTTGAGTTTGCTTTGGTTGCTAGCAGATTGCTGCCGTCACCTGCAGTTTGCATGGAAGATGCTGATTAGCCTGCAAACGCGAAAACAAAGACAGAAACCTCTCTCCTTCAAAGTAAAATGATCTCAGTTTGCATCACACTTTCACAGTTTCACTACTGCTTGGTGAGCAGTTTGTGAGACAGCTGCAGCTGTCTGGTGGTAACCACGGCTGCTGTGAGGAGGTTTTTGGTGCAGCGCTGTAGATCTCTGCTCACCGTCCGGCTGGTCTCCACACCTGTGTGACTGAAGCCTGAGCAGGTAAACTCGTGTGAACGCAGGTCCCAAACTTTTCCTTCGGGGTCATAAAATCACGTTTTTTCTTGTTTGCTGAGGAACTTTTTGCTTTTACAGTGTATCACTGCTCCTCTGCTGACCACTCTGAAGAACTGAAAGATAAACGTATTAAAACAGGAGCACATTTTAATATTCTGATAGCATGTGAAAACCCCATGACTCCAATTAGTACTCCTAACTGGAACTGAGAGGCCGTCGGAATTCCTGAGTATTTTTCAGGAACTTATTTCCCACTAAACTTGCTTCGAGCTCAAAGACAAATTTATGCAAATTGGGAAGCAAACGAGTGGGGCTTCAGCCTTTTCTGACAAAGCAGAGCACTTTTCTCTTTTTTTGGAGATAAGGGGTTTTCACGAGTCCAGATCAGCGGAAACCCATCAGATTTCTTCTCTGCTCGGCCTTCGTTCTGTTCTCCAGAATATTCTGTGGTCAGCAACGTTGATGGAAGCAGCTGCAGACAGACGGACGAGTGACTCTGCTGAAAAATGTGACCTTTTACATCACTTTTGATCGCACATCTCGACCGCCTTTGGGTGCCACTTTTACATGTGTATGTTCAGCCGGTGCTGGTGGACTTTTTTCTGGGACATTTTCTGTCTTCTGAAAAGAAAGAAGCCACCAAACAGACGTAATCAGGCCCAGAAGAGAAGCATCAGATTAAAGACAGATTTGTTTTCGCCTCAAACACGTCGGATGTAAAATGTCAGATTTTCATAAATGCAGATATATTTGCCTGTTTCTCTCTTCCTTTCCTATCAGCCCCCCCCCCTCTGTTTATGGCTGCTAACCAACTATGATCAAACTGAAGCCCCTGACCACAGCTTTAGCCCCTCCCTTCCTTCCCACACACAAATGCTGATGTTTTTGTCTCCAATCTGTCATGTACCTCCTGTTTCCTCTGAACTCGCTGAGTAACAGACCGTGACTAACAAACGGGGGAAAACGTTCGTCAGTCTGTCGAGAAACGACACTTTAATGTCAGAGTGAAAGTGCAGCTCTGAGCGAGACGCCTGTGATTGGTGTGTTTGCAGCCTCACTCGGGATCGGTAATGAAAACACATGGAAGGCAGCAGGACGTGTCCTCTAACACAGACTCATGTCCTCATCTTCCTCGTCTCTTTATTGAAAGCGTTCACACCCAAATCCAAATCCAGTTTCAAAACAGCTGATGGGTTAACAAAGTCTAACGTACCACTGCAGCATTCCCTGTTAACAGCTGCACTCGGATGCTACTCATCCATTTATTTAACATTATTAATTAATTTGCAAATTATCTAGTTGATTAGTAAAAGCAGATTAAAATGAACTGTTGTTTGCTGTGAGCACAAAGATGCAAACGTCTCACATCAGCTGTTATTTTAGATTTAAGATCGCCGGCTTTTAAAGTGTTTTTAGGATTTCCCAGAAGCTGATTGGCTGAGGTTTACATGACAGTGTGGAGAGGAAATCCCACTGATAGGCTCACCACACTGTTGGAGGGAGGCCCCGCCCACTATGACTGCTGGTTCCTGCATGTTATTGGATAAGAAAGCTGAGTCACGCCCACCGAAAACCAAGCAGTGCATGTGAGGGAGGAAACGAGGCAGCAGCTGACCGAAGCTCCGTTTCCATAGAAACGTTTTCAGACTGCGATGTAAAAGTCGAGTTAGCACAGAGGCGACAAACGACCTGTGAAACAAGTCGGAGCTTTAAAAAGCTTTTTTTGTTTGTGTTTTTTTCCTGATTCTGTTTGCGTTGTTGTGCATGATGCTGCATGTGACAGACCCACAGCTGTGGACGGTCAAAGGCTGCGATCAGAGGCAGTGGAGGCTTATTTTATAGCTGGGGGGTCCTTCCCCTGTTAGCTGAGGAGGAAGGTCACATCTGTTTGGACTGTTGGTAATGAATAACCATCAAAAACAACCCAAATAATTCTGAATGTGGTGATTAGAGGTTCGAGCCTAACGAAGGAAACAGAGTCGCCGTGTAAGCGGATGCTGACGTAACGACATTTAAAAACCTGGCAACAAATTAACACTGAAATGAGTTTTCTTCACATAATCAGTGTTTGCATCTGGAGACTATTTTGACTGTTTGCTCATCATCATTAATATTAATTAAGAGTTTTTAGAGGCGGGTTTGTTCAGATCCGAAAACTCTGATTTATAAAACATTAAATTCCTGAAACAGCGTGAAAACATTATTTTTTCTGACGGTTTCTGATTCGGTTTTTTTCTGTGAATACCTGCAGGTCTTCGGTTAGATAATTCTTCATTAATATCAGACAGGATGTCACGCAAAGGTAACGGTACACCGTAATCACGAGTCTGTCCTTCCGGCTGCCTCGGGATCACAGCCTCTGAGCTCTGACTGACGCTCTTCTTAGTCAGAAAGTCGGATTTAGCTCTGAGGTTTAGATGCTTTTAGAACATTTTCCTTCTTCTGCTTACAGTACAGTTCAAACCATAGTGATGTGATGAGTCTAACCCTGCTTCTCCGCGCCGACAGGACAAAACGAGCGCGCTCAGTCTGAGCAACGTGGCCGGCGTGTTCTACATCCTGATTGGTGGGCTGGGCCTGGCCATGCTCGTGGCTCTGGTCGAGTTCTGCTACAAATCCCGGATCGAGTCGAGGAGGATGAAGGTGAGTCGGAAGCTTCACCCGGCTGTTTGTGTCTGATGATGCAGCTGCTTTAGTTTTGATCCAAATGGAGCACAAAAACTATTGAAATGAATTAAAATAAATACAAAACTTACAGGAAACCGATTAAAGCCTTAAAGTGTTTGAATTAGTCGTGCTCGTGAACTGCAAAGGTAACGAGATCACAGAAGTGATCTGCAAATTAAGAACAACAGATTCTTGACATTAGAAATATGATGCCAGCAGCAGGAGATGCAGAGAATATGGGCCAATGGAGGTCATGGAAATGGGATTAATGAGGCTGAAGAAAGTCGGGCTGCAACAACGAAACTTCACATTTTAGGAAGTTTGACCAAAACGACAAAGTTCCAGTATTTTTACTCAGTTCTGTAAACACATCATCGTTTTAGCCCAGTTTTTATTTTTATTTCAGCTTTAATTTCACTATAATGACACCAGCACAGCCACAACAGCCGCGATGCAGCCGAGTGGAAGCTTCCAAAGCTAAGCGTAACGTTGGAGCATATCTCTGTTACACCAGAGGATTTTAAGTTCAATCATTCATGGGCACAGTTTTATTTTTAATCATGTACATGAGCTGCTGCCCTTTTCTGCGTGCAGCCGCAGCCCAGGAGCAAAAACACTTGTGCCGTTTCAAAGTGCATCAGCTGAACTCTGCTCATCTGCCACTCGGGTCTCGAGCTCCTCTTTATCGCCGGCGTCCATATGTGATGAAACCGCGGTCGCCTCATTACTGACGGGGCCGGTTTACACTGAGACTTTGATGGGCTGCTCAGAAGGAACAAACAAGTCATTAGAGGCATTTTCCCACAGCAGCAGTGGGTTAGGTCTCCTCTGCGCTGGACCTTTGTATTCCCTCCACATGTGTGACGGAGCACAAAGGGAGGACTTAGAAACCTCTCTGCAGCAGTGACACAACATGTGTGCAGGATTTCATCAGTCAGCAGATGGGGGCGCAGACGGAGCGAGGTTACACCGCGGGTACCTGCTGCACAGGGATGAGCACCACAGCACGCACGGAAGTGATAATCAATGAAGAAAAATCCATCATAGATTCTCTTGTGATGCAACCAGGCCGTTAATGTTGCACCGTGTTCTCCGGAAACACTGGAGCGTTTTATCGTCACTTAACCAAACGGTGGGACTGTGAAGCTGCTCTGGTCTCTGCACCGGCAGCACATAACGATGCCTGAGGTTTAGGCGGATCGTTTTCTGAAAACTGCATCATTCGGATTAGGAAAAGATTGCGGTTCGGGTTAAAATACTCACAATAATCCAACACGTGGGCTAATGAGGATGCGAGTGACAGACCCCGCTCACTGATACATAACCAAACTGATCAAGGCACAAGTGCCAGAGGACACTGTGCTCGAGTGCGACACGGCAGCGACTTTGACAAAATAGTGCTAATTAACACCCCGGAGACGAGGACGAGCTGAAAGCACAGATGCAGATCTTCTTCAGTCCGTACCTGCCACTGTCTCATCCCACCACGGAGACGCCACGAGCTTTTTACTCCAAAAAAGTCCTGCAGGTTTTGTTTAAGTGATGCATTACTTTATTTACTCCTGAAGAAAGCAACACGACTTTTGCATTAAACGTCCTGAGATGTTAACCTCGTGCTGCACGCCGACACAAACCCCGGTGCTAACGAGGTTTTAGCTCACAGCAACGACACACACACACCGCTGCAGTCCAAAGCGTGTGCTGTCACAGGTGGGCCTTACCTGTCTGCTGACGCCCCACAGCCTCACTTAGATAAGCAATGGTCAGTTAGCGAGCTCCACAGAATCAAACCTTTCCACCTTTGAGAAGGGATTTTTTCTTTTGTGCAACTCTTTGGTTGATATTTGTAATTTTTAGAGAAATATTTAATCTTTGATGGATCGTTTTCACGGCCTCAGGCTGAACTAATAACTTTGATGATCCTCGGACTTCTTTCAGAACCTTTATCACAGGTTTTGACTCATTTGTCATCTGTTCACATTCAGCCTCAGCTCTTCTGATGGAGGCATTTTTATATTCAGAACACAGAGCTCAGACCTGCTGCACGAGGGTTTAACAGGTGGCTGTTATCGTCCTCAGGCAGCAGCCGTGATGGTCTGACTCTGCAAGGACAGATGCTGTGGTGTTGTTGACATCGTATGTAGACCTGCTTTGACAACAAAACCCTCGATGAGGTTGGAAACCTGGGCGAGGGATGAAGTGTTGTGTGTTTAGAGGCGGATTTAAAGGTGTTTGCTTTGTGGCGCTAAGGTGAGAGGAAGAGGAGCCGGTGTGCGATGTTCAAACGTGAGGACACTTGCTCCGAGGTGTTGTAAGTGCTGAAGCTGCTCCAATAAGTTAATAAACCCAGGATTTATTTGTACCAATCTGCCTGACGACTGTCGGCGCGCCGCAGCAAACAGCGAGGCAGCGTGGGAGCCTCAGAGGCCCGATACAGGATATTAACTCTGGATCCACATCATTAGTTTCACTGAGAGGTGCAGCTGAAGGAGAAAGAGCTTCATTCTGCTACTGAAAAACAACTTGTACTGCGATCGCTTTTGGTGATGACTGTTTTACACACACACACACACACACACACACACAGAATATATTACAGTGCATACTCAAGAGGAAGATCATTTATCCAAAAACCCAGTTTGCAACTGTGAAACAAGTCATGGAGGCGATTAGGAGGCTTCACTGCACTTTGTGCCAAAAGTCTTCTCAGAGTCAAAACTCCATAAAGATCATTAACATTTACAGAGTAAATCATTTTTTCTTACTTCGCTTGAACTAATGTCTATAAATCAGCTCAGAAATCCCAGGAATAACGGAACGCCGTCTCATTTAGAAACACACCCCCTGACTTTGTCCAAGTTGCCACTTAAGCAGCAAACTCATCATTTATTGCTGGTTGCTTGTGGACAATCTGGTAACATAGTTACGACCCTGCTATGACTGAGTCACTTCAGTCACTCGTGACTACAAACCCCAGCAGTCCTGCTCGTGTTGTGCACAGCGCTGAAAGCAGCCAAACATGAAGACAAGTCTGAGATTATTATGAGTATTTTTTTCTCTGATGTCTAAAATTTTGTTTGTGGAGAAAAGTCATTACTAGTTGGAGAGGAATACTGGGCTCAGCAGAGCTCTGACCTGACGATGATGATGATGATGATGTACTTTGAGGCTTTCCTTTTCGGAGGAGCCACAGTAACCAAGGTCGCTGAGTCTGGGTAGCTGCTGTCCGCTGTGTTGGCCCTGAAGAGCACAATAATGGAGGAATTATAGCCTTAAAGTTAGTTACAGCACTTTCAGAGAGACTGAGAGTGATTTACTGGTTAATCTCCACTCCTGCCTTCGTCCACGACCACGAGCTGCGAGTAATGAAAGAAATAATGAGTTAAAAATCTTAGAGAGAGAGTGAAGAGCTCGGTCATTCAGGACAGCGTCAGTGTAGAGCTGCTGCTTTGGGCAACAAAGATGCTTCTTTAGTACCTCTGAGATTCGATTTTTTGGCACGTAATAGCTGGAAGAAGCCCTGCGGCAGACCCGGAGCCTGCTGGAAAGAGCTTAGCTGGTTTGGGAATCCCCCCAGAAGAGCTGGAGGACGTAACCAGGGCGGGGGGTGTGAGCATCTCTGCTCAGCCTGCACCTGGATAAGAAGAAGGCTGTAATTTAGCCAGACTGCAGGAATGAATCGATTTAGGATTTTGTAATGTTGGCTGATGATCTGTTTCAGGAACATTGGCATGAATCAATCAGCCTGATCCACCTGAAGCAGTGTTAGTGGGTGTGGCCAAACTGATCTGCAATAAATGCCTCCATTAGTCAACAATCAGATGCTCCAATCAGGGCTCGTTTTGATGTGGAGTAAGTGACCAAAGCTGACATCAGTGCTGCTCCTCGTTCATGCCGCAGCACAAACATCACGTTCTTCATATAACCAACATTCTGGGAGTTATTTTTTGGTAATTTGCACACGTGTTGGCATAAAACCAGCTTTTGCTTCTATCTGGTTATGGAAGAAAAGAAAACGTCCACATTATGGACGTTCAGAACTCACCGACCTTAAAATGTAAAACTGCTGAAACCGTTTGAACCTGTGAAGCCCTGTGAATTTAAATAAAGCTTTGTTTTTGTGCCTCTGTCCCGCCTCACAGGAGCTCATCGACGCTGCCATGATGAGCACCAGCCTCGGCGGGATAGCGGTCGCAGGCGGAGGAGCGGTGGCGGGCGGGTTAGGAGTCGGACCGTCGGGACTCGGAGGCGAGAATGGCCGCGTGATGGCGCATGATTTCCCAAAAGCCGGAGCTCAGGGTTTACCCTGCATGAGCAAAGCAGCTGGCCTGGGACTGTCCTCCACAGGCATGTGATCCAAACCGAGACTCCTTATTGGACAGGACGCTTTTATCCATCTACCTGTTTGTCAGTCTGTTGGTAAAGAAAGTGAAGAGAGAAGGGAAAAGGAGGAGGATGAGGAACGGGAGAAAGGGGACGAAGAACCTGAAAATTAGATTAATGGTGTGAAATTGAGAAGAGAAAGAAGTAAAAGGATTTAGAGGCTTTTGACAAGCAGAGGGACGCGTGCTCATGTTGACCTTGAATACAGCAGAACTCTGACCCGAGAGCACCTGAACACAACACCTGAGAGGAGCCAAGAGAAACAAGCCGGGCTGAAACCAACTAAATGAGCCGCAGTTACTTTTTCTACAGACGCTGAAAAAAAACTGCACCTGGGGGGGTGGGGTGGGGGGGGGGAGTGACCTTTTTTAACCTCTTTTTGACCTTCACTTCCTTTCTGCTTCATCACTTCCACACCAAACACCGCTTTCATACTGGAGAGAAGTTTGGGCCTGAAGACTGCTGATGAAGTCTGTGAGCTGCCTCCATATTAGTCATTAATGCAGTTTAGGAGAGAAGACTGATGTGTCACATGCTTTGAGCCATTATGACTGCGTTTATGTGGACATTTGCTGGTTATTTCATGCAGTTTTTGGGTTTGTACGTGTAAACCATGTGATCCCTGAAACCAGAGGACGACACAGAAGGATTACTGGCTTAGCAAATGACTTAACTTGGATACGTCACCAACAGGTAACCTGGGTAAAGGGCTGCTTTAACTTGGACTCTGCTTTAAGTGTGATGGTGTCTTGTGATCACGTTATGCAGCCTGTTGAGCCACGTGTACCTTTGAGCCCTGCTTCAAAGTGCTGAAAGTGTGTCTCGATGCTTGAGAAAATTCAAACGCCATCTTCTCTACACAGCCTAACAGGGGATCTGAACGGTTACACTCCTGCTTACGGTCCAAATGTCCCACCTTCAACTGTCTAAATCAAGACAGTCGGTTCCTAAAATGTCAAACAGCGTGCAGAACCCAGGATGTCCTGAAGAAAGTCGTCACTGCTGTACTAACAGGTGTTGAACAGGTAGACCGAAGAAAACCGCAGCAGCTGATGACAGAAACACTGTACGTGCCGCAAAGAACGACCCTCAAAAATGCCAATATCAAAAATAAAGGTTCCAATACTTTTGGAGGGCGTCGGTTCGATATCATGAAAACCGGGCTCCTCTGGATCCGTGAGAGTCAACGAAAATGTGTTTGTGGTGAACTTTGCTCAACTTTGCCGGAGTGGCACACGTGTATGTAAGTGCTGTTTTCCATTTGGTTCAATCAAGTTCATTACAAAAGTAGTTTAAAACGTGTTCCCCTCTTCTTTTAATATACTCAAATATTCATTTTAACCTCTACAAGAGGTCACCAGTGATTCACGCCCGCGTGTCAGACCTCAATGGAAACCATCTAACAGAAGAACTGCAAGTCCAAAATACCTGTAAGACAGCTGATCAGACAGGTAACTCAGCATGCAGCTAATGTACAGCCATAAGCCTCGAGGTGTCACTGGTGACCTGGAGGATGTACAGAGGTCAGATCATAAGAGATTCTACATGAAGAAACAAACTCTGAGGTCCTGAAGCGGCGCAGACGACCTGCCTCGGCCGCCACAAACATGCTCGATTATGCAAACTGCATCACGTGACCCAAACCAGGGGCCATGTGATCAGCCATGGAAGATCTGCGAGTTCATGTGGTCAACACAACAGAAGCTAGAAATGCTCACGAACTCCCACTTTCTGGACTTTTTGTTTCAAAGCCACAAATCTTTGGTAGAAGGCATCGCGAGAACAGATGTTAGGGACACTCATCCGCCTCATGGCACCACCTTCAATGACCACAACCAGCTGCTGCTGCTGCTTCAGGCTGTGCTGAAACTGCACTCCTAACGCCTGGTTAGTTATTGTGTGGAACTGGGCACCACTGACGAGGACCAATCAGAACAAAAGTCCTGGCCATTCTGAATGAAAGTGGATCCACTCGAGTTCCGGACACAAATAATTCAGAGCTTCAAGTTAAACACAAGAGAAAGAGGACTGTAAGCAGACAGCATGCTCAGTTATAATACCGAGGTTCACAGTTTAAGTATTCACTCAAATAATACTACTAATAATACTACTACTAATACTCCGTTTCAGGCCTTGATGCTGGTCGCTGTCAGGGCCGTGTGTGTTGTTGAGGAGCCTGAGTTCTCCTTCACCGTGCTCAGCTTCGGTCTGCTCAGATCCTCACGGAGACTCGGCTTGTGATGACTCGGCTTGTGATGACTCGGCTTGTGATGACTCGGCTTGATTTCCAGGTTTCTTCTTCACATTTCTCCTGGATTTCGTCCTCGGTGTTTTCTGGACTGCACGAACAACCAGGCAGCAAAACATTTTATACTCTGGAACTGAAAAATCAGCAGCAAAATGTTCACAGTTGTAAATGAAGGACACTGAGCTTCGCCTGTTTGTCTGCATTATCTTTTTCATTTCTTTTGGAGTTTATAATCTTTTGATTTTGTCAGTTACCCTATTTAATAAAAACGTACATTATAAATCTTCTTTGGAGGGTTTTTTGCCTTTAATGAGCTGAAATGGCAGAAGGTCTGCAGGACTGAACACAGAGAGACCAGCTAACCTAAAGTCAGTAAGTGCACGTCTTTGGACTGTGGGAGGAAACTCACGCAGACTCCACATAGAAGGAGGCACGGGCCGAGGTGGAATCGAACCCAGGCCCTCCAGCTGTCCCTGCTGTGAGGCAGCAATGCTGACCACCACGCCACCGGTTTCTTCCTGTTAAAAGGGAGTTTTTCCTTCCCACTGTCGCCAAGTGCTGTACGTGCTCATAGGGGGTCGTTTTAACTGTTGGGTCTTTACCTTACAGTAAAAAGAGCCTTGAGGCGACTGTTGTGATTGCACTGTTTAAAGTTTCCAAGCTTCTTTAAGAACTTTAATAATAAATAGACAGCTCACAGTCTGAGGCCATCCCTCTGACAGATGGACGGTGCAGAATCCATGTTCCTGTGCTCACTGCGCCTCTGAGCTGTTGGTAGTGACTGAAAAACTAAGATCAAGGATGCAAATGGTAGAGCATCCCTGATCTTCCTCTGAAGAGAACCTGAGCTCAGCCTCAGAGATGGGGGGAGGAGATCAGTCATTCAGGAGGGGCTCAGAGTAGATTCAGTTCAGGTGATTCAGGCACTTGTCTGGGATCTGCCATCTCACCTCTGGCCTTTGGGAATCACTTTAGAAGAAGAGATGATAGGTGGGACTGACCCTCTAACCCAGGTAGGGTCCTTCAGAGTGTTTTCACTCGTCACAAACGTCTTTATGGTCAAATGAAGGTTAAAAATGTAAACCTAACATGTGCTTACTCACTGCTCTTTGATGAACATGATGATGTGAAGGAGAACTTATAAGGACCCAGAAAAAGAACTGCAGTGCTAAAAAAAAAAAGCACTTTCATAAGCTTCCTCTTTATTATGGGATGGCGTTATCTCCTTTGTCTTAAAAAAGCATCGTCACGTATCCTATGTTTAAGGAGGTAATTAAGGAAGCACTGAAGCGCCCTTGAACCAGAGCACTTGTTGTGGCTGCAGAGACTTCAGGCTCACTTCACGAGGTCTTCATCATCAGCATCATTCAGCCAACAGAAAAAAAGTCATAAATATGTTGACTTGATGTATTTTATTGAGCAAAGTTTATTTTGGTGCTGAACTTCAGACCAACTTACACTCAGCAGAGTTTTGCCTTTTAAAAAACGACTTTTTTGCAGTTTAAGAAGTCGTGTTACGGAACAATTTGTTGATGCTCATGTGGGAGGTTAAATCAGATCTGGAGTCCTATTTCCTGCTCAACTCGAGGCTCTTTGAAACTCGTTATCTTGTGTCTGCTCACACTACGTATCCCCTCTATAGGACAGTTAGATGGAGGAGTGTGATATAAAGCGTCTCTCCTCTTTAATTATCTGCTATTATCTGGCACGACCAACTGGTTGAAATGACAGCGAAATAGAACAGCAGAAATAGCCAGAGGCAGCTTTAATGTGGTGGCTGAGCCTCTGAAAAGGCCTCAGGCTGTGAAAGAAAAAGGATCTAAAAACTTTTTTTTGATTAAATTAGACAGCAGGACAAGCAACACTCCAAAATCCACTGTAGAGCTGCCTGACAGCAGAGGCAGATCAGCGAAATCTCACTCTGGTGTGAAGTGATAATGTGACCGGAGAGGCTGCAGAAGCTCAATAAAACGTCACTTCAGCAGACATTTGTGAGGAGAATCACCCGGCAGAGAGCATGATGCACCAGCACAATCAATACAGAGCCTGTGACACGGAAAGCTCGTTCTCCAAGAGCAACTCAGGAATCTGGGGCAGCGGGCACGCTTCAGCTGGATGCACGAGGAATCTGAACAATCACTCACAGAACAGGCTCGTTAAAACCTACCTGTGTGAATGTGTATGCTTTCATTTTCTGTTGCATTCAAAGTCTTCCAGTGCTGGACGTTCACATTACACACTGCCAACATCTCTAATAATGAGGTCAGTGTACAGTATGTACCTGTAAGACGCCAGGCTGTTGTAAACACTCAGTTTAACAGTTTTTCTACACTTGTACCTGTGTGATGTCACAGTAAGGGGATATTCCCAATACGGTCATCTCTGGCATAGAAGCCACGCCCACCCGTTGAAACCTTTTGTTTATAAGGGGCAGCCAATCATTAGAAAGTTAGCTTAAAGGTACTCTTTGCGATTACCCTCTTCAAAGTGTAAGTGAAGCTTTCACCACCAGGTGGCAGCGTTTTTTCCAGTGAATGTGTTGAGCTGTTTCCTGACGTCACTGCCAACCAATAAGCGGCTCTGAGAAGCAGCAGCAGCGTAAGAATCTAACCTCCACAAAGTCCTGTTTCAGCCTCCTGCACCAACAGTGAAATCTGTGCATTTCTGCAAACACGCAGCAGAATGCATTTACTGCAAAGGAAAACTTGACAGTGACTCACAGCTGTAAAGCTTTGTTAGCTTCCCCCGCTTTGGATTACCATAGCAACAGCAAAAAACTTCTGTTGCTCATTTGAACCAAAAACAACCTGACAGTCAATAACCTAAAATTAGCTTAAAGCAGATCGATGCAAAACAAATATCCCAAAAACAATGAAACTGAGTTCAAAGACATCACAGGGCACAGTGCGGCGACGCGACGAGGCTACGACTGCATCAAATCTTCCTCACCAACCTGAAATGAATCAATGAAGCGATCAGAGTTCAGCCTGTGTGGCTTCAGCATTCAATGATCACTGCTGTCACTCGTGTTTCTGTAAATACCCGACTGCACTGAATCAAAGAACGTTACCCGAAACTAATCTTATCTGATGAGTTTGAGTTTTAATTCAAATCAAACTTCAAAGCTGAGCTGCGCGCTAAGCAGCAGCAGTTCTATTAAAACAAACTGAAAAGTCACCTTTCCAAACGCTGCGTCGGCAGGAATAATCCCATCTGCACAAAGAGGGCAGACATTCGGCTTCAGGCTCTCACAGAACACTTAAGGAAAGATTCTCACACATTTGCACGCTGTAAAGATTACGTGGTGACGGTGAACAGAAGGTGTTTAATGTCTCTTCAGTTTACGGCTGGAAATGAAGGTGCAGCAGAATTTCTATGTGGAGTTTTTAAAGTTACAGACAAACCGCAGGCATCTTAAAATTAAGTGCTTCATACAAGAAACTTCAGTCGATTGAATGCGTTTATCTTTGCCTCTGGTTCCGCTGGCCTGCAGAGCGAGTCCCCTTTGGCTCTTTCACCTTTTCCTCCCTCCATTACTTTATTTCTTTGCTCTATCGATCCGTCTGTTCGTGCAGCCTCTTAATTTCCTCCTCTTTCTGTAAGTGTAACTTTTCTTTGCCTTTCCTGCACAAACACCCGCTCCTATCTCTAACCTGTGTCTTCCTACCCCATTGTTCTCCCTATGATTTCATCTTTCCGTCCTCGTCTCTCTCCATTAGCTCTTATCCAAGCTCTGAGGACTTCTCAATGAATGGTTTGTTGTCCTGAGGGGAACGTCATATCATGTAACACCTCATTACTCCCTCGGCTGTGAGCGAGGACGGAGACAGACGGAGCCGACAATTAGCCCCAGAAAGACCCCTGATTAGGAGTTTGTGGCCCATTACCTTTCACTGTGCAGCCTTGTGGAAACTTCTGGAAGAACTGTGAGGCGGAGGAGGACTGGTTCCCCGAGGGGTTGCTGGCAAAACTCCACACCATCCTTCACTGCAGAGACAACTCGAGAAGTTTGAACTCAAACAACACAAGTGAAAATGAAGTGGAAGACAAAGAATCAGAAAATCCTCCAAATGAAAATGCAACAAAAACAGAGTTTAAATTTGCTTTATTTTTGCACAGATTGGCAAGACTTCAACACTGTACAAGGCTAGCAAAGCTATCAAGTGTATGCATATATTTATAAACAAAAAAAGATGCAACTTTCATATCCAAAAAGAAAAAAAACTTGCAGTCTTTCTGATTACGCTTTATAATGGCCAGCAGGGGGCGACTCTTGCAATTACAACAAAATCCTTCCAGAAGCGATTCTTGCAACATGCAGTCATCTTGAAATATCGCTGGCCACTCATTGCTGCATTGTGGCATCAGAAGTGCAGATTTTTTAAATAAAAGTGCTGGGAATCTTTGCTGACTTCACAGTCAGCTGCCATCTTTGCTGTTGCAGAATTCTTCCAGAGATTTCAGTTCAGGATTCTTTCAGGGCCAAAAATCTGCTAGCAAACATCCTCATGAGGTATGAATGACACCCCAGAGTTAGCCCAAGAACACTGGCTCAAAATAAGATTTACTTAACCTATGCATGATCTGTTGGTCAGAATGCAGATACTGTACATTTTCCAGTTTTCAACCCAAACTGGACTAACACACAAGAACCTTGGCCATATCTACAGGACAACCTTTTTAAGGCTGGAGTTCAGCCGGGAGACCCAAAGCATGGCTTCAGTCAGGGTGATGTAGCTAACTGTTAACATTTGCAATGTGGTGCTTAGAAGTCAGCATTAATGCTAACGTGCTCCCACTCCTGAAACAAACCTTTTGATTTTCATAAGTTCATGGTGCTCTTAGCACAATAACTTGCTAAAATTGAGTTTACTAATGAGCACTAAACAAAGTCTCCAAAGGGGCCTCCACACATGCAGAGATTAGCAGCTATGTAGGCGAGAGCAGCTATAGCAGAGACCATGGAGCATGAATGAAAATAGCAGCAAGGGGTGAAATAAGTGTTGGCGACACAAAGAGCTCATTAAAATTCTCAGCTTTGAGGTGAACAATTGGAACAAGTACCAACGGGACTGAAGGATACTATTGATATATATGAGGGCTGCTAAATTATTTCAGAGTTACCTAGGCAACTACAGCCTAGACTATCCAGTAGCCACCAACTGTACAATGAACAGCTGTGGGTGGGGCCTAATAACAGTGGATATGACCCGAAATATGACTCATCCTCACTCAGTCGTGGATGCACCCTCACCTGGCCCTCAGCATACCAAGGTGTCTTCCCATGATCTAGTTTCACTTGCCCTCACAAAGGTGATCTGGATAAACGGTCACTGGTTATCAACTGGTTTCGTTAACTCTGGGTTTCCCCACATGAGAGGACGTTTGATGGGCCATGTGACAGAAAATGATCCCTATGAGTGCCACCGACTCCTGAGACAATGCTGATCAAATAAAACAGAAATACTTGTAAAATGCAACCTTGTGATTTATTGCACAGAGCAGTAAAATTAACATTTTAATTCCAGTTAATACATTTCTTGCTCTCAGTGCAGCTGTTTATTTCTGAGCTGACGACTGCAGCTTTAAAGCTTCCTGTTTCGCAGCCTGATGAAGGAGACGTGGAAATCACTTTATTTTCTCTGCAGATCAAAGTGAAATTAATGTGATTGCACAGGTTTTCTCTGTGTGTGTGTTCTGGGTTCTGGTGGCTGCAATTCCAGCAGTATTGAAAGGCAAGTGATTACAATCAAGCAGAACAATATTTATAAATTTTCTCAATCACCAAATGAATACACGGACGTTCCTGTGACAATGTGACACATTCAGTGGTTTCAGTAAGACGTGGCTTATTAAACCTGTTTCCCAGCACAGAACTGAGACAAACTGAGACTCTGAACGTCACCTGCTGCTCACAGTCTTAGTCTAGGCTCAGTCTATGTACAAAGCAGGTCAAGCTTGCAGCATAAGTTACCATGGCGATTTACTCTGAAGAAATGGACCACCTTCATAGTACAAAAAACCCAGTGTTAACCCTCAAGGGTTAATCCTGCTTCATAGGTCCCAGCTGTACCCGAGGGACCGACACGCCGGGAGACGACCACACCAGGAATCATTCCTGCCAGCCAAGAACCGGAAAACCGAGTCTCCAGTGCACACAGGCGCACCAAAACTGGACTACCAAAATGTTCCCTGGTACAACGAGTCTTCATTTCTATCCAAACTATTAGATGATGGGAATAGAATCTCAAATAAACATCATGGAACCATGAATCCATCCTGCCTTGTATCAAAGGTTCAGACTGCAGGAACTTAATGATTCTCAGTTGGTACCAAAGTGCCACAGTCTGCCCGTGTCCTTTATGACCACAGCGTGCCCATCTTCAGGATAACGTCGCAAATAATCTCAAAACGGGTTTATTAACCACGACACTCAAGCGGCCTCCACAGTCACCACAGTGTCTCCTGCCCCTTTGGGATGTGGTGGGCGTGGAGATCTGCTGCTGTCACAACAATATGGAACAAATGTCAACATTAACTAACAGTAATGAGCTAATGTGCTTGGCTAAAAATGAACTTGTTCCATGGTGTGATATTCTGTTTGTCTCTATGACATCAGCACTAAGCGCTTCAGCTGGAAAAGTTACATTTTATGAGCTGACAGTTTAGGTAGCTTTGCATTAATTTCCCTCATTAATTTGAGTGTTTCTGTCAGGCTCGATAATCCACAGGAATGAAACATATGTGAGTGTTTAGCAGATTATGGCGACGCTGTTTAAGCTCCTGTGTGGATACAAAGCATGTTGGATTGTTTATGGAGCATATTGATTTGTTTTTGTTTTTTTATGCTCAGTTCAGTAAACGTATGGTTCCTTTCATGCATCCTCACTGGCTGCAAAAACAAAATAATTATGCTTGATTTATATTTGAGTTCTGTTTTGTTTATGTGAACAAAAATATGTTCTTCATTAAATCCCGCTGCTGTTATTGATCATGTTATTGATGTGTGAGGGGGACTCAGTGCTTAAAATGCACTTACAAATATATTTTGTTTATTAAATACATAAGTTTGGGATTAATCTCCATTTAGATCATATTCCACGATGAATATTAAGAACAGTCAATACTCCATCATCACGTTAAAGCCTGACAGCAGAGTCGTCACTGGAAGCACCGCCTTTGATATTCTGCACATTCTAAACAACTAAAGTTTCACTCGTCACATTTACACTCAGCTGACAAACCCCTCCTGCCACTCTTTTTAATAACAGTCATCATCAAAACAAGATGCAAAACAAAACAAAAAGTCAATAAACAGACACAAAATGGCCAGAAAGAGAAACGCGTGTCAGCAAAGAGACCCGAGATGACTGTGAACAGACACTGAACCACAACAAGAAGAGAAGCTTAATAACCACGGGACACAAAACGACCACAAAGAGACGACAAACCATATTGAACAACTGTATCCAGGGGACTCGTGTGCCTTAATAGAAATTTGATGAAAAAAGCTTTTAACTTGTTTTGTAAGTTTTCACACAAGCCAGCAGATTTTCCTCAGAAACAGACGTACATGACGAACCACATCTCACAGGCACTCATGGCTGAGCCACTCATCACATACTGCTCATCATCATCCACACTTTTCTTTAGCTTCACTGATTATTAGGCTGAAAACCAAGTGGCAACATGGAAAATTAAGCTGTAAGCAACTGCAGTTCCTCTGATGTCCACTTGAGGCACAAAAGTTAGTGAATGATGTGCTGCTTCTCCACCTTGGCTCGGCTTCAGGGTTTTCCATTAGGTGCTAGTAGCTGGTACCAGGTAATTTTGTAGTACCTGTATGAGTTTATTTACTCTCCGTTTGGATATCACAGATGCTTGAAGTTGGCATCCAATTTAACAGGTGGGACTGAGATGACTGGGTGGAGTCACTAAACTAGGCCGCATTTGTGTTTTTAATGGAATTAACTGACATTTTTGAAAATTTAGTTCGATGACATGACCCACAGTTGGTTAGATTCCACAGTTCTCAGTCCAAATTGGTGTTAGCATGCTGTGGAAGGGAGCCAGAGATTCATCATAACTAATGATTAAATGCAGAGTGGGGTATAAACTGAGCAGCCTAGGCCCATAGCAGCATAACTAAGGGAGGGTTCAGGGTCACCTGATCTAGTCGTGACTATAAGCTTTAACATAATCTTAGAAATAGAGGGGGTGTCTGTCAAGTGGTTACCCAGGTAACTATCAACAACATCAGTTAATCAAAGATAAGTAAATGGATTCATTTCATGGTGACCCATCAAATGGTCATCGATATATTCTAGTCTGAAGATCAGGTGGTTGAAGCTTCACCCTGTGACCAACTGTCACTTAGTCCCACCTACACCAGCCTCACTAAAACACCAAAGCTGTATTAATCCACTGCTGAAGATTGTCCTTGTTTTTGAGAGCACAGCTTTATTGAACGTCTCCACTGTGTTTGGAGCTGCCGGGCACACAGAGCTGGAAAAGTCGGAAACGATGATCTGACCGTATTTTATAAGCAGGTCAGGCAGGAGTCTCTGTGCACTGTGATGTTTGCAGATGTTATCTGCAGTGAGAGGAGAGAGCCGGCACATCGGGACAGGTGGAGGTATGCACTAAAGAGAAGAACAATCAAAGGCATTCGAGTTCAAGTTTTTACCCTTTCAGCTGGCACAAGTCTCTCCCAATTCTGTTCTCCAAATTTAAATTAGTTTCCATAACAGATCTTCTTGGTACTGTTTCACACATGCACACTTCTTCCTGCCCAGCAGAAATTATCAGAGGTTCTACCTGCCATCTGCTCTGGCCTCTTTCTATTATAAATCAGTTCTTTTCATCAGGCACATTTTAAAAAGCCACTAAATTACAGACCAATTTCTAAACTCCAGTTTATTTCTAAAATCCTTGAGAAAGTTGTTGCTCATCAGCTGCTTTAGCTGCTTGAAGGAAACAATATCTATCTGAAACAGCTTTATCAGAAATGACTAATGTCATTCTCATGTGTTCAGATAAGGGTGAACTTTCCATTTTAATCCTTCTAGACTTATCTGCAGCCTTTGAAACAGTTGATATGTCATTCTTATCAACAGATTACGAAGCTGTGTTGGCATCTCTGCGACTGTTCTCAAATGGTTTTCATCGTACTTATCTGACAGATACTTCAGAATTCATTTTAACCAATGCATGTCCTCATCTGCACCCCTTGTGAGTGGAGTCCCTCAGGGCTCAATCCTTGGACCGATTTGGTTTTCTTTGTCTTACCCCTAGGCCATCTGCTTAATGGTTTTAATGGAATTTCTTATCATTACTATGCAGATGATACACAACTGTGCTGCTCTATCGAGCTTAAAAACTTCAACAGCCTCTCCTGCCTCTGTGAATGCTTCTCCGCCATTAATGACTGCATCCTGATTCTAGTAAAACAGAAGTTCTTGTGTTTGGCCCTCACAGCTTCTCTAAGGAGGTTTGTAAGTACACCAGCCCTCTTGATAATAACATTAAGTAACCTGCCAAGAACCTTTGCTCCAGTCACACAAGCATAGAGATGGGGATTTGCATTATTTCCTAGGGACTGATGGTTGCTGACCAGTCTCTAGGCCTGTGTGAGTGGAGCTGAAGGTAAAACCTAGTCTTGGCCGCTCCCTTTATTACACGTAGCTCTGCATATTTGATTTGAAAGACTTCTTATATCAGATATCCTTTCTAGCACAACCCGAAGGAATGCATCTCTCTTACCAAACCAGGGAGTTTTCACTTGACAAAGAAATGAGTAAACCACAACACTCTGGAGTCACTATGGCCAGAGCTTAAGCCCCCCCCCCCCCCAAAGGGTATGTTTTTTTTTAAAAATA
>VOQJ01030950.1:1351-13764 GCA_015052665.1 Apistogramma diplotaenia
CCCTGATCCATAAAAAAAAAAAAAAACATACAAAATCCATTACATTTATAGGGAAATGTCACGACAGACTTGATGGTTTCATTATACAGCTTTACAAGAGATGTCTGGCTCAGTCCTGACCTGTACAGACGTAACATGGTTAATTTAGGTGAGCAAAAGTCTCCTTTTGTTTAGAGAAGTATGAAATAAAAAAGCTGTGTTGATACAAAGGTACATTTAGGTATTGTGTGAGGCTGTGAAAGTGACAAAACATAGCATAATGCCACAAATACAACAAAACAGTAAGGTAAGAGTATGTAGAAGCAACTTATAACAAAAATCCTCCTGTGCTCTGATGAACTACATGGAAGTTGTTAGTATTGTCTGATGCAGTATCCTCAAATCTACTCTTTGAATAGATCTAAAATGCAAAACCTTTCTGATTGAAGCCCTTCAGCTTCTGCTGCACCAACAGCCGGCCCCCAAAAAAATCTAATTTTTTCACACCCAACTTCTATCTGCAACACGCTTCTGCTCCATTTTCTTTGCTACCACAGAGAACCCTGTCTCAGGCCCTGATGACGAAACCACTGCCTTTTTGAAAAGGTCTGACTTTTTTTTTTCATTTACTTGCATAATGACAAGAATTTCCCTACATAAACTACTGGTGTCTTCTAGGAGAGGTTGATCTGATTATAAAAGACATGTTCTTATTTATTAACCTTTATTCCATGGAGGTTACATCTCTGTAAATCCTGGGTATGGGGTACGGCCAGTGAGTGAAGCACTCCAGTGTACAGTGGTCTAGTACCAGAGGTGGCAAAAGTACTGACATTCTGTACTTAAGTAGAAGTACGAGTATGGTTCAACTTCTTTATTTAAGTAAAAGTAAAAAAGTACAGGCTCTGAAATGCACTCGAAGTAAGAAAGTAAAAGTATCAGGTTGTATAAATGTTGGATTTGGTGAATGAATCTCAGCGTCAGCAGCTTTGATTCAAACTCATCTCTGCTTCACTTCCTGTAACTCTGAGCATGAACACAGCCTCTGTGCTCCAACACAGAGCTTTACTGTAAATACAGTACAGCAAGCTGACCTGTTTATCAGCACTGAACTGCAGTATTTTTAAATTGCACAGTTAGTGAACCTCAGTTTGTTCTGCAGTTCTTCCCTTTAAATCTAACCTCTCTGCTTCCTCTCCTCCTCTTCCTCCATCTCTGAGTGAACTTCTGTCTTTTCTCTCCTGGAAACACAGCCGCTGTTCTTTTAGCTAGCAGACACACTGTGTGACAAACTGCACACACTTTGTGTGTTTGCTCATCTTTGTTGAGCATTTAGAAACGTCACATTTAAAATGACCTGTAACACGTTACTGCCTTTATTTTCGCTCCTCTTCAGCAGAGCTAGCTAACATGCTGAAGGACAGCAAGCACAACTGTAACAGACTCGGTCCGGCCCCGTTAGCCCTGATTATAGCGCTATAAATGATGCATAAATTACATGGTTTTGTGTCTTTAATCTGCGATAAGTGATGGAGGACACGCCAGCATGATTTTGACCGGAAATGCAAACTTCTCTCAGACGTGTTAAAGCTAAAATAACGAGTCTGTTTGAAAATGTAATAAGTAAAAAGTACTGATATTAGTGTGAAAATGTAGGGAGTAAAAGTAAAAAGTAGTCAAAAAAATAAATACTCAAGTAAAGTACAGATACATGAAAAATCTACTTAAGTACAGTAACGTAGTATTTGTACCTCTTACTTCCACCTCTGTCTAGTACACAGTATAAAAGATGGTCTAGCCACCATAACGTCACCAAGTCACCTCTGTTTAGTACTGTTAGAGAATGGGGTGCAAAGCCATCTATCACATCGAGCTGTGTCTGTAAACTCTACATTACTTCACATTAACTACACTCATAAAACACTAAAATTTCATTCACTTAAACCTGAAGAACACACTTGGATGGTCTCATCACTCAGCAAGATCTGCATTTTGTCAGATAATTCCGCTAAAATACGCTAAAAGACACTATGAACAGCATGGACCAGAGGTCCAGATTAGTGACTTGAATCATTGAGATCAGCTCCAGCTGCCTGTGTCTGAATACCTGTTAATCAAGGTGGCCCCAACCTTAACTCCAGTATGTAGATGGATAAAAAACAATCCCACATCTTACAATTGTTATTACGGAGGAAAATATCATAGAAGCAACAGCAAACCAGCAGTCTGTGGGGACTGATTCACTTTTAGAGTCAGCCTCCAGCGACTATTGGAGGAAAATGTTTGTGCAACTTTTGGCTTCATTTTTCAGCTCTGGAGATTGCTGCTTGAATGGGGCCAAAGAGAGCAAATCTGAATGCTCATATTTCAGTCTATTATCCAGTACTTACGAAATATCCAGACTCAACAGAAAGTCTTTGTTGTGCCATCAAAGTTAGCATTCCCTGCTTTAATGCCAAATAGCACCATATTTTAGCATCCTCAAACATAACAGAAGGTCTTCTGTATATTCCTATTGCAGTCTTAACAGCTGAAACACTCTGTGAAAAAACAATGTGCACTCACATATCAATCCTCTAACGCAGAGGTCCCCAACCCCCGGGTCCGTGGGTCACTTGGTACCGGGCATACTGAAAGAATAAACAACTTACATTATTTCTGTTTTATTTATCATCTGAGTCTAAATGGTGTATTATTTTTTAAAAAGGCGGATTCTCTCCGTTACATCCATCTGTGATTCTATGACTCTATGACTCGACGCGTTACCGCTAAAAATAAACTGGTTCACGTGCCTGTCTAACAACTCATAGGTTGGTTGACCTACATAAGGCTTGTATAAACCGCTTCGAGTGCTCAACTAGAGTAAAAAAGCCCTCTATAATAACTATAATAACTCCATTTACGAGTTATATTTAGCAGCACCGGGGATAGCAGTGAGGCGGACCCAGCCATTAAGCTGACACTACGACACAGTGGCTCTGCAGTCGCTGTCCATGTGAAATCAAAGCTTCCTGTAACTGCAGGAATTCTGATTGGTTTATGGTCATACAACCCTGAACACGCCCTGTGTCATCTGATCTCCGAAGCCTAGCAGGGTCGGGCCTGGTGAGTGCTTGGATGGGAGACCACCTGGGAATACCAGGTGCTGTAATCTTAAGCACCTTTTGGTGATTGTTTGTTGTGATTTTGCGCTATATGAATAAAATGTATATTATACAATTCTACCGGTGCATGCTGGCTGATACTCAGTGAAGCCCGTCCCAGCCAACCCATAAGCTAGTGAAAAAGGGTTCACACTGATGCAGTTTTATGGTGAGTTGTATTTTTCATGCGCTTAAGGTTTGTATTCGCAGTGTATCTTATTTTGAAGGCATGTTTAAACGCTACCATTGCGACCAGGGAGGCACTCATGTTATGGCGCAAAGTTACATGGAAGCACACACTGATAAGTTTCATACGATTCACATTTGTTATTATATTTTTAAAAAATCTAAATCTCTACATTATACTTGTAACATTTATTTGTTGTAGTTATCTGCCACACCTTAAAGGCCAGTCCATGAAAACATTGCATAAACCGGTCTGTGGCACAAAAAAGGCTGGGAACCGCTGCCGTAACATCATTCATGGATGGAAAACAAATAATTACTGATTCTAAAATACTGAACATCACTTTTAAAACCAAATTATCCCTCTAATATTGGAGTTTGCACTTAGTATGACTCAGATCTGCTCTTTAAAAATCTCTAAGTCTTCTAAATCTTTAACTAACCCCTCTGACACAGATGAAGCATTTATTGAGCCGTTGATTTTTTGTTTACCTAAGCTTGCTTGTTCTCTTTTTAATTACAAACGATAAATGAATGAGATCAATACCCCCAAATAAATGAAGTGAGGCACATTTTAACGTGGGAATATCGAGCTAAACACTTCAGGCTGTTTCATTGTTTCGTGACCCAAGTTGAGTTGGAACCACCGCAGCATACCACAAAACAAAGCAACACAGCCATGACCTCAGACTGAAGGGTTTGATTAAACTGATTTAGTCATTCTGAATGTGCTTATTTTCATACCATTTCTGCTACACATTGCACAACTGTATTCTACCATAACATAAAGTGAGTGATTTGCACTGTTCTGAACTTAATGTGATTGACTGGGTTCTAATTTGTTTTTCTTTTTGCGTCTAATTTACCTCCAGGCTTCATGTGTCACTGCTACTAAATCTTTGAGCAACCAAATCAGTGAGCAATGCAAAAATAAAATTTGGTTATTTACATTCTTCATGAGATTTAGATTGTATTTAACATAATCTTGAAGGCACAGCCAGTAATCTGTTAACTTGGTAATGTATAATGGGTGGGGAAGGGAGATGCAGCTAGCTTGGCTCAGGTTAAGGGAAACAAAATGGACCTTTTAGCAGCTCGGAAGCAATCAAGGGGGGAAAATGTGAGAAGAAACCTCTTGGGTTGGACCACTGGCGCCACTGTAGAAGTGCCAAAGCTCCAGTTTCTCAAGCAACCGTGGGACAAAATCCAAAAACAGAAAGCTTTACAACCTGGTACAAACAAGGTTTTGGTCTCTGGAGTAGGCAAAATATATGCAGGGTTTTTTTTTTCAGTGTATGCTATGTTTACTGCCTGGTTATAGCAGAAAGCAGTCTAAGGAGTCCTGCTGCTGTTCTGTTTCTCTGGTAATTTTGTTGTAAGTGCGCATTCTTCTAGTGTGAATTGGCATCTCATTTATGAAAGTAAATTATGGATGCACTATACTAAGCAACCTAGATAACCAATGCTAGCATTAGCTGATACCATCCCAAGTTCTATACTTTCATCCAAATATGGTCATGTTCATCTCTAGAAAAAAAAACACGCCCAAGGCAGCAGAGACTTGTGGGCAGGAGAACATGTAACATTTGACACATGATATTTGCTGAGTTCACGATCAGTCTGCAATGCGCATGATGGCTCTGTAATGCATGTGTAACCTACATAAATGGCCGACGTCGTTGCCGGCCATGTCCCAGTCTTTTACATGCGGTATGTCCATTTTACATTTATAAGTCCTTATATTGTTGCTAGGATTATTATTCCTTTTACTGAGACGTGATCGTTCTTCTCTCACTGATACATTCAAAAAGTGCAGTAAGTCAGAAATGCACGGGAGGAATTGACTGTGCTGAATAAGCCAATCACAGTCCTTGCAGGCTGCATCAATCTGACGTGTAGTTACATTCCTGGAGAGCTCCCCGTCAAGTTACACCTGCATGAGGTTCAGAGGGGTTTCTGATTACATACATAGGCCCTGCAAAGACCTGACACAGAAGTCTAAATCAGGCCTAAATCCATAAACCAGTGGGTGGTATCACAGTGGTCCATCTATCTCTTAATATGCTATTTCTTGGCCAAACATAAGTGGCAACAAGGCTATCGTGTTGCTATAAATTCAATTCCATTTTATTTATTGAAATAATAAATTAATATATTTAATTAACTAGAATTTAGCATCCAAATGCAGACACAAAAGTTGAGTGAAAAACATAATATCAGCTTTATTTACTAGCTGAGGACACTTTAAAATACACAACCAAAAATAAAAAGGAATCCTAAGTGCCAAAACCAGGGAGTACAACAGGAAAACACGGGAAGACAATGGGGAAGACAGGGTGAGAAACAGGAAGGAGCAGAGTACTGGGGACAACTTAGTACAGAGCCATGCACGCTTCTCCGCCATAGACTGCATATAGAGATGGCTGATGTGTCGCCACTTTCTTCCGCTGTACAAAAGTAATAATGCGTTAGTCTTATATACCGCTTTATTTCTCTACCAGAGAACTCAAAGCGCTTACAATTTCATGCATTATTCATTCACACCTGGTGATGGTAAGCTACTAATGTAGCCACAGCTACAGCTGCCCTGGGGCAGTCTGACAGAGGTGTGGCTGCCAGTTTTGCATCTACGGCCCCTCTGACCACCACCGTCACACAACCACATTCACACTAGGTAACGTGGGGTTAAGTGTCTTGCCCAGGGACACACGACAGCATGTGCTCAGGTGGGGACTCGAACCAGCAACCCTCCGGTTGCAAGGCAAGCGCCTACCTACAGCGCCACTGCCTCCCCGAAAGTGAGGGAAAACTGTTCCGGAAATGAAAGTGAGTGCTGACATCTTGCTCTCGTCTCCGAGTTTGTGCAGTGACTCGGGGTGGAGAGACTGTCTGGAGATCCCGCCTCACTTTGAGTAGTTAGTCAGACTGCAACATAATTATATAAATCTTAAAGCTAATTATTGTTGACTATTGCTTGGGCCAAATTTATTAAACTCATCGTACTGGCCTAACTCAAGGCCACAGAGTCAAATTTGGCCCATTTTAACCCAACCAATTATTGCTACTAAATGCCCCATATTGTGAGTATCTGTCATACTCAGATTTGTTGTGGGTTGGCCGTGTGATAAAACTGTAATCAGAATGCATTGTTTGACTAAATAGTGTAACAGCAAAGCCACTCTTTTGTGGACCGGGTGAAGGATTTACGTGGATCAAACCACATGTGATTCAGTTAAAGCTTTACAATAAAATAAACATGCACAGTCACTGATTTGATCGTCATAAACCCCAAACACACACACACTGACTTTGTAATGCCTGAATTATATAATTATTAGAAAATTACTTTCACAAATCTTTGCTGTTTTCATGGATGCACAAAGTTGTGTGTATCGGTGTGTTGTGAATGTTGAGCCAGATAAAAGCACTTAAGATGTTCAGAAACTTGGCAGCAATTAGTTCATCACTTTCAGATGCATCCAATGTCAACATATGTTTTCAGCAAATGTGGACTTCAAGTGTTCCTTTAACGTCTCTTTAAGTAAGTAACCTTTTACTCATTTAGCAGATTTGAATTGGAGATCTCTGTGCCACCCCTCATGCGGTCCTGGTGCGGCTCCTCTGTATCTGCAGATAATCTGAACTCTAATCTTCCCCGATCAGTTGGCTCAGCTAAGTGAACATCGTTCTCTTTTGCAAACAGCATATGCAGTAAAGTGAGGGCAACGCCGCATTGCAAGCAGCAGACGAGGCTACATATAGCTGTGCGATCTCAGAAAATGAGCCTGAGAGAAAGTTGGCGTGGTCTGGATGTTTTGTGTAAACTCTCAGGCTGAAACCGGCCTCTCTGCGGCTCAGTGTCACGTCAGTAGAGGAGAACACAGAGCGAATCCCAGGCTGAAGTTAACCACCGAGCTCAATGTGGCTCTCCTGCTTTTTTCCCACAGGACAAGCAGCTTCATTATGAAGCACCGTGGTCTCCTTTTCATCTTGGTGAGCTCACCCCTGCCGGGAGTATCAACACTGTGAGCCACATCTGACGCTTTCTTGTCTTGTTTAAACACTGAAATAGCGTTCCATCATATTGTTGTTTGCTGCTTTCCTTTTCTTTTCTTTTTTTGTCATAATGCAGCTGCTTGGAAACTGCCACAGGACTGAAAGATCTCAGCAGAGAAAGGAGGTGATCAATTTCTGAGGGAACCCCCACCCACCCAAACACTCTTGTCTCCCTCCTCATCTCCCTGACCCCTCCACCTCCTCCTCCTCCTCCTCACTTCAACTAGCCATAATTATTTCGCAAAAGCGCTGCAGAAAAAGAACACGCAGAGTAATTTCTCTTGCCCAGTTATGAAAAGCTCATTAAAAAAGGCCTGGAACAAACAAAGCTTTTCCTGTGAGGCCTCTTTTCAAATTCATTTCATAATTTTCTTCTGTTTTAATCATTTATATCAATTAATCATTCCTTGGTGGAAAAGACATTCTTTGCAATCTTCCGTGGGGTTTTTTTTTGTTCTGCTGACTGAGAGGCTTGATGAGAATGTCAGGAGAATGTGGCTCAAACCAAGGCGGAGTAGCAGTGGCTTTGCCAAAAGGGAAATCAGCTTGATGCAGCGCGATCTCTTCGGAGCTGCAGGAATAATTAAACAATTAAAGTCAAGAAAAAGATCATCTTTATACATCTGACGTCTTTCTAATGAAGCCAGGGGCATCTTATAAGAGAGCCGTTTTGTCATGTAAAACCACTCAGCCTGCTGAATCTCAAGCAGGCAAACTTTTCTCCAATAGCAACTGTTTTTGGTTAAACTGAAGACGTCACTTGTTTGCTTCTTCTCTTTTTTTTGAAAAAAAAAAAAAGGGTCAGGACCTCCCTCTCCCGTGGTGTCAGCGCCATGTACATTGTTTTTATTAAAGAGCCTCGCAGTTGCTTGCAGTTGATGTCATCTCTGGTGTGTCACGTCATGGTGGAAAAACGCAAATTGAAAGAATTAGAAGCATCTCAGCCAAATCAGGTCTTGCAGATTAGCCTTAATAGGTGCTGAAACCAACGACCCGAGGTTTAATGAGGTTGTAAACGACAGCAGGCCATGCTGCGATTTTTTTCCGTGACAGACGATGGCGCCACTACGCAGCTATTAGGGGGCTTGATATTTCCCAGAGGCTGAAGTCACCCTCAGTAAACTAAGTAGTTATTGAATGTCAACTAATTAAAGTCGGACGTGAGATGAATGCAGCCTGCAGGATGTTGCTATGCAGCTTACAACAGTCCTGAGAATGGAGAGAGTTTTAGCATTATATTATTCGGCTATCACATCCAATCTCTCCATTTCTGAGTATTATGGACGTTTGAAAGAGATCATATATCATAATGATTGAAGCTCCTTAAACGGGACAATGTGCTACAAGGATTTTCTTTGGCGAATAAATCCGCTCAAATCTTGTCTCTGTCCCTGTTTGTGCCTGTATACACTGGACTCTCGTCTCTCCGGTCCGTCTCACCTCCGTTTCCATCCTTCTCTGTCTGCGTGGCTAAGTCAGTCTCGCCTCCCTCTGATTGGCCGGAATTGTTATTCCGCCTAAATGGACCGTGCGCGGATTGGCTGCCGAGGCCCTTTCGTCACGCGGCTGAAGGGGCTTTTTTACTGGAGGTTTCTTCCTGTCCGCGACACATGTAGAACAAGCAGCTAACGGGACCCCTTGAGCGGAGCAGAGGACAGTCAGTTTCAGCCTCTCCGCCTACCTCATTGTTTCTCTTTTTTCTTCCTCCCGCTTCTCCTGTCTTTTACCAAAACACGCACTCTTCCCGCTCCGAGGACGGAGCGGCATGCGCAGACTTGTAATTACGCCTGGTGATGGACTCGTTTTTGTTCCAGCGAGAAAAAGAGCAGTAAAAACGGCATCAGCAGTTAAACGGGAAACATCCAGTGGAAATACTATCTGATAACTCCATTTGCCCGCTGAACAGCCGAGCTCGAGGGTTTCGCTGCCGCGCGGAGCTGGAGGCCGCTTTCTACCTGTACTTTTTTGGGGGACTGTTGTTGTAGCCTACCTGTTCCCCTACCTGCCATTCAAGCCGTCAACTTTACAGCCATTACCCTGAAAGGAGACAGACGAGGTGGGTGTTTGTCGCTGGCACAACTGTTCCGTGCGATCGCGGCGTTTTCTTCGATATTACCTGTAAGTGTAGTTTTCAGAGTGGAAACAGTCGATTTTAGTCCTCCTGGGTCTGTTTAAAGAATGCCTGCGCTCACATGTGACAGCCGACATTATCTCGGTCCTTTTTTTACGCACTTATCTCGTAATAATTCACACGTGACCCCACGTTTCTTTTATTTTCTACTGAAAAAAAAAGAGAAAGAAATGAAAGCAGCAGGCGGACAGAGGCTTTTAGCACATGGTTGACTGATATGTTTCCCCTCCCTCCGTCTCTCGCTCACTCTTCAATTTCCATGACTTAGTCTCCAAATTGCTTGCCCGTGTAATTACTCGAGTTAGCCCATTTAAGTTAAAAGCCGCCCCCCTCCACTTCCCCTCCCTGTCCTCTCCATCCCGCAGCAGAAAAAAAGGAAACTCCTCTCTGAATGAAACTTGATGATGGCCCCGTCTTGTTTATCCGGGAGTCACTTCTAGGTCGGCTTTTTTGATTCAACTCCTTTTAGATTTAATCAGCAGTAAGGTACGCTGTGGTTTGTCCCTAAGAGCCATCGCTAATGGGCTTACTGAATGCTTTTCTCTGTGCATTCCCCACCCTCCCTCTTCCCAACTCTAATTAGCCTACCTGTCTTTCAACAAAGATTTGGCTTTATCCAGGCAAGGCAGCCTGACCAAATTGGAGAGGATTACATTTGAAAGACCTCACATTAATTTGCTGGGTGAAACAAATGCCTGCATTTCATTAGATTAGAACATTTAACACCATTACAGCTGTATCAGGGCTGGGCTGTAGATATGTGTTCGTATTCATGGCTAAGGTCAAAGGCCCGAACGTCAGTCTGTCACTACTCTCTCCCTTGAGTTTTGGAGGAAGCATCGCCTCTTTGCAGGTATTCCGAGTGAGGAATTATGTGCCATTTAGAAATTCTTAGGAAGGCTCCACAAAGGGCCCAGGCTGTGTAATTGTTCCTCTGGCCTCACTGTTATCAGTGAGCAGACATTCATCACAAGAGATCTGATGAAGCAACAGCGCAGAGATCAAGGGCAGATTAATTTACTAAATGACTCGTGGCTGTCTTGTAGCAGAGATCCGCTCTCAGGCTTCAAGCCGATACAACAATATGTTCAAAAAGCTGATAACTGATTAATAATGACAAATATGCCAATTGATAGTTGTGCGTGTACTCACCCTCGTGTGTACAAAACAGTCCCTAACAGTTAAAAGTCTGAGCAGCGACCCAACATGGTTTCTTCTGTGTTCCCAGGTACGATGGTGAATCCCGGAGGAAGCAGCCAGCCACCGCCGGTCGGCACAGGGTCCCTGTCCTGGAAGCGGTGTGCAGGCTGCGGGGGCAAAATCGCCGACCGTTTCCTCCTTTACACCATGGACAGCTACTGGCACAGCCGATGCCTCAAGTGTTCCTGCTGCCAGGCCCAGCTGGGCGAGATCGGCACGTCGTGCTACACAAAAAGCGGCATGATCCTCTGTAGAAACGACTACATCAGGTGAGGAAAGCATCAGGTTGCGTGTTCACATTTATGTTGATCATCTTTATTTTCCTGTCGTTATTACACAAGTATTTTTGCTTCCTAGATCATTTAAACATCTTGCATGAATTTAAAGAAAAAATGTTCTTTTTATAACAACTTAGAACATTTCTTCTGGATCATATTAAGCAGTGATATTAAATCAAGTTAAAAGCAGGGCTGAATTGATGTAGATCTTTGCAGGTCATGCAACCATCGGCAAAGTTTGGTGCATTTCTGCGCAACATGTGTCTCAAATTGAACCGAAGTCATCAGTTAGTACAATTAAGGCATCCCGGTTGAAGGCTGCCCTGAGAGATGCCAAACATGGCGCCATGTTGACAGAGCACAAAGCGAAAGGAGAGTGGCTGTGCAGGTCATGTGGTGGTATGTCCTGCTTCACGGTCAACAAAAGAACAGAAAACCGATCCTAAAGGAGTCGAGTTAGCGCTGCAGGAGATGTAGTAAGCACCCGTGTTTATTTTATTTTATTTTATTTTTGCTTATACAGTGGAAAAAAGATCATTTAATTAGCAAAGAGAGCCTTTTTAAATATTCAAGTAGGAGTGCCAGACACCCAAGCAGAGCCTGTTGATGACACTCATTCTGGTCATGTTGCGCAGTCTTAAGTGACGAGAGAAGGTGCAGTTTACTGAAAGTTCACATGCATCCTTGACTCACCTTCAGGTGCAAGACTGCTATTGATTTTTAAGTCAATCAATTAGCCATTTGCTAAACTTAAATTTCTATTCATGCAGCAGCCACATTGTCAGTTTTTATTGTTATATAACAGAAATGCAAGCTCATATTCTAATGGGTGGAACTGCACTCCAGTTAACATACAACGCTGCTATCAAATCTGCACGGATAATTCAGAATCTAAAGTGCGCCTGTGCGCTCTCACACCCGTCTCATAAAAAGGATGGGGAAGTCAATGGGGTACTTCATTCATAATGGGACTATAACGTAATTAAAATTGGAAGGGGGGGGGGATGTGGATACACCTTTCCACTTGTAATGAGAGCATGCTTGGTGGAAGAGCTAAACGCACATTATGGAACTACGAGATCTCTGTGGAGATAAAGACAGGAGCGGGGTAGGAAAAAAAAACATCTGACAGTGAGTCTACACAATTAAATGCTTTAATTATAGTCCCCCTCCATTTCCTTTAGTCCTGATGGGTTTTATCTAATGAGATCTGGTCCCTGGCTTGTATCCGCTCCCAATGACGTGTCCGAAATGAATGAGAGCCACGCTGCAAACAAAACATTTAATTAACCAAATTGGCTTTTGAGAGAGAGCAAGAGAGAAAGACAGATAGAGAAGAGGGATTATTGTGAAGGCCATTTGCTGCTGTACCCCCCCCCCCCCCCCCCCCCCTAAAGGGGCGGGTCCATTTTTGTACACCCCCCCGAACAACCCCAACAC
>VOQJ01030950.1:14673-25284 GCA_015052665.1 Apistogramma diplotaenia
CACATCACAAACTCCCGCCAACCCCCACTTGTCCCCGCCCGCCCCCCCCCCTTCCTCCCCCCACCCCCCATTTCTCTAATGCAGCTCTTGCCATTATGCAAAGCCTCGCTTCAGTATCAATATGGCCTAGTGCTTTTAAGGTGCTTTGGCTGCTGATGTAGAGAGGCATTTTTAATGGACTCTGTTGCAGAAATCATTGTTGTGGGGTAATTTTACCCTACTCAAAGGCCTTGGTGAATGAGGTCTGCATTTACCAGACAGCCTCGCAGCAAGCTATGCTATATTTCACCCAGCAGTCAGCGCTGAAATGAAATCCAATAGTCATTGCCTGTATAGGCAACAGACAGGTCCAAATGGTGTTTTTTTTTTTGTTTCTTTTTTGTTGTTGTTGTTTAATTTCATCTAAGACAGATTCAAGAGGGCGCGAGACAACAGACAAGTCAAGATAAAGCCATCCCCGAGAAACGTAGTGACTAATTTTTTTTTTTAAGGGGTGAAAAGCAGAAACCAGATGTGTCATTGCAATTAAGAGTCCCTTGGCCTTAATTATACTGACCCGGGGTGTCGGCTTCACCTCGGCGCTGTAGTTCACTGGCAGAAGAGGCCATTAAAGCCCAACTTTGAACCAATGCAGCAACTTAATTGAGCACCTAAAGGCTTTGGCTCTTAAATCAAATACTATCAAGAGCTATCGTCTGGTAAAATAATTAAGCGAGTTTCACACTGCGCCCGAATGTAAAAAGGCCGGGTGAAAACTCCTTTTGTCCTTTGTTTCCACACCTCTCCGAAGCTTTTGCACACGAGGAAACTCCTCGAGCAACATTTTCAACAAGAACACGAAGAACATGTTTTCAATTTGAGCGAAGTTTGAATTTGGGAATGAGCTGGCTCTGATATGCAGAAACATGTTGTAGAGAAAGTGTAGTTTTGCTCACACACACGCACACACACTGCAGCGCAGCGCAGCACAACACAAGAGTCTTAAAGCAAGGCATATATGTTCATTTCCACTGTCATGTTTGTCCCAGCGAGAGCAGAGAATTGGCAGTGTTGTGACGACGGTCTCCAGTTAATTAGTTTCTGAAATTGAGTTTTGATGGAGCTATTCCAAATGATGCCAAGACAAAATTTGCTTCAGCCTAAGCTGTCTTATTGAAAGCCATTTCTGTGTCCCTTTGCAAAGAGCTCTGGCTTGTTTGTTTGTCAGTTTATCTAACAACTGCTCGGGTTATGGTTGGGATGGTAGAGGCATTTACTCCCTCTTTGTTAAATACATTTCATAAAACTGTCCTCCAGAAGGTCTGTGAAGGAAAAAAAAGTCACTTTGATCTTGTTGTTCTTTCATTTTCTTGTTAATTTTTTTTTTCCAAGCCAAACAACTTTATCTGATGCACGCACACCAGTGTTAACCACTCCCCCCTATCACTTTCTGTCTCCATCCCTCTCTCCCTCCCTCCCTCCTTCTCTCCGGAGCATGTCAGATGCCGTGGTCTTATTTGATTGCTTAGGAAAAGTGCAGTGATAGAGCAAACACCCGGTGAGATATGATGACAAATGGGTCCAGATCCCAGTAAATTACTTTCTGCTCAAATCGAAATTTCATTCAGTTTGCTGCTCACCGAGATGAAGTAATCTAAATTGTGGACTCAGAAGGAAGATAGAAGGGAAGCTGGAGCAAGCATTTCATTATCAAGAGGCAGAGAGAGAGAGGGGAGGGGGGGGGGGAAGGTTAGGGACGAAAGAGATGAGCAGAAGCAAATCTAAAGTGTTGACACCATGATTGAAAAGGTTAACCCATGCACATTATATATCAACCGGAGTAGCTACAGGGTTTCTAATGGAAACACGGCACTGACAGAGCATTCACAGGAGTCCTAATGGCAAAACCACTACGTCTCCGCCTGGATGTACAATCAAATCCTCTTAGGTCCTTATTGCTTATGTTCCACGTTATTATTAGGTTGCAAAAAAAAAGTGCAGCCAAAGTAATATGCAGTTTCAGTGCTAGATGCTCATGGAGGGCAGAGTCATGTAGGATTCATTTTTCCTGTTGATACTGTGATGATTTTCTATTTCTTCTCCCGTATGTTTTCCCTTTGAGGCAGAAATGGAGTTGGGGAAACTTAGCACCGGATACACTTTTCATTCAGTCACACACTCAGAAGAGAAAAGTGTGGCCAGCCCATTACACAAGGCTAAATCTGTGCAGATGCATACAGCAGCTCCAGAGTAACACTTGTTCTTCGTCGCTTTTTCCTCCCCCCTCAGATTATTTGGGAACAGTGGAGCTTGCAGTGCCTGTGGTCAGTCTATTCCAGCCAGTGAACTGGTGATGAGGGCACAGGGCAACGTGTACCATCTCAAGGTAAAGTCGAGTTTTCCCTGTGGAGTTTTGAACTGGATGAAGCCAGAATGCAGCATAGTTTAAAGCCTTTATTCTGTTTTTAGCAGTGATGTTGAAATGTTGGGCCCATACTCCTTTTTTTTTTGCAGATTTTATCTTTATATTTATTCTCCTTTTGTTCCAGAGAAATAAATTGAATATACTATCTTTGAACTGACCCCTAATGATGCCATTTTATTTGACGTTATTCCAATATCAATCATAAAGGCCAACATCAGCCCGTATTCAACTGGTACATCAGTGCAGTCCTGCTCTTTAGTTTTATCTATAACAGTGTTTTCTTACCTATCAGAATTAGCCCTTACAAGCACACAAATCAATATTGAATTGAATTAATTTTACACTAATTATGTTGTGCGCTTGGCTTGATGTCTCTGTTGTGGTCAGTAACGACTATCTGTGTGGAGCAGGGCTAATGAGATATGATTAATATTAGAGCCAAAAAGCATTAAAGCAGAAACTTCACTTTGAATTTAGATTGGTGTAAAATGCAACTGCTGGAGAGCTCAAACAATAAGCAGATTTAATTACCATCTGTTCTGATATTTATTAATAATTAAGTCATTCAGCTTCTGCAGTAATGTTAATCTATTTTGGACTTTGGTATTATTGGGCCAAAAAGAACATTTTATAACATCTCCTTATTAAAGTTTCTTGATCAAATATGATCAGCCGAGGTTTTAAACTGCCGATCTCTACACAGTTATATAAAACACAGCGTGTTAATTAGCGTGTGTGTTTGTGGCTGAAACTGTATCCAGTCACTTCTCCTGTTAAACAGACCTACGGTCAGTTTTCATTTGCACTGCACATGAATATTTTTGGTGGGTTGAAGCGTCAAATATTTGTTGTCAGTTCCTAATGGAAAAAGGTGTCATTTACCTCCTTAAAACTATAGACTGTATATAAAAAATGGACAAATCTACCCTGACTGCTTTCGAAGCCTCAGTGTTAAGTGTTTGGCTGCCACCATGTTAATAGTTTGAAATCCAAAGTTACCATGTTTAGGTGAAAGAGCACTGAGTAATCAGCTAAGGAGAGCTAGCTATAAACTGTACAAGTGTGACTGTCACAGTTACTTCGAGTTTTAAGAGATGAATGAGTTATTGAAAAATCTGTTTATAAAGGAAAAAAATATTCACAGAGAACTGTAAACGTGTGTTTCCTGTAGGAACGACTCGTTTATGGAGCTGCATCAAACATCAGCTTCATCATTAAGGCCCATATGTTGCTGATTGCAACTAAAACAAATAAATATAAGAAACCTTGACGCGATGTGGTTTCCCCTAGTGGTTAGATATGAGTACTGCAGTTTGGAGCTCGGCTGTTGTGAACTTTCCACGATATTTATGAACAAGGTGATGGGATTTATCCCTGAACGGTGTGAGGAATTAACTGTCGAATTCAAGATGCTTGAAGCTACAAATATAGTTTTATAGTGTGTTAAGTGAAATCCATCGAATGGGGAAAATGATCATCTAGTCTTCCATGAACTTTAATGTGTGCTGGCTTTATTAAAGGCAGGTGCCATCAACTGAAATTCAGATTTGTAGAGCACAATTGCTCAAGTCACAAATAAGATTCTTGGAAAACTCAGTGTAAGCAGACTATTAGGCACTATACTACTATAGGGAAAGAGCTTTACGACAGGGTTCCTCTATAAATCGAATCTGGTTCTAATTGGTTCTCTCTTTGTTTACAGTGTTTCACATGTTCCACCTGTCGGAACCGGCTCGTCCCCGGGGACCGGTTCCATTACATCAACGGCAGCCTGTTCTGCGAACACGACAGACCCACAGCACTCATCAACGGCCATTTGAGTTCACTGCAGACGAACCCACTACTGCCCGACCAGAAGGTAAGACCCCCGCGGAGGTGCAGGGAGCCGGCGGTTCTTTGTGGTCTCATTTCAAAATACAAGACGAGCAGCAGAAGTCATCAGTCAGCCGGAGTCATTAGCAGGAAAAGAAAAACATCTGTAATTTTCACAGCAACATTTTTCACTCTGTTTATATCGATGTCGTTGATTCGACTTCACTGCGAGGCATGCAGCCGATATTAAATCTTACAGAGCAGAGATGAATTTTATTTTTAGACAGCCAATGGATTTTTCCATCATTTTTGTTGGAGGACATGAACTTAGAAAATCAGTATTAACTGTCAGCACAAAAGCATGTGAAAATGATGTTTTTGTGTACCGCTGCCCTCACACTTTGTTACCAGCAGACACATATTTGACTTATGGCGAATTTATTTTTCCATCCTGAGCCAGAAGTCCACTTGTTGCCATTAATACAGAGTGTTTCAAAAAGGAATTTGACTGTTCTATCAACACGACTGGGATCACCTGGGTTAAGTTATTGCTCCGAGGCCAAGAAATGTGCATCTGGTTGGGGGCGAGAAGTGAACACAGACAGCAAGCTGGAGCAGCAAGCATATCATGGAAGCTGTCATCATGGCTTCCCCCTGATTTGATCTCGATGCCTCCAGTGAAAGCAAAACAGAAGGCCTAATCATATACAAAGGATAACTTCATTCTTCAGGATAGCTTCATTGTGCCCGCAGGAGATCTAATCATTTTTGCCTCACAACAAGCAGCTTTATTGATACCTTGTCTGCACACAGAGCACACTGAGAGATATGGGAGGTGTTTGGAGTGTGTCTGACTGAAAGAGGAATTATATTGTTGGGAGCATGCATTTCACCTTGAGTGCTTCTGTGAGTAGAGGAGAGGTAGAACTCCATTAAGCCCCCACCCCCCCGCACACACACACTTACGTCACAGGCCTTTTAAGGGCTTGTCACTTTTACAAATCAGCTAAAATTGAAAGCCATTGCATTATCTAGCTTAATTTTAAATGTCTGTTAAATCCTTGCTCCCACCCCCAGTGTCTCTTGCAGCATTGCTGGTGTAGTAAATATGAGGCCTCATTGTTTATTTATGCACTAACATCAATTGTAGTGAAAACTGCTGAATTATTGATGCTAAAATGCAATCTGAATATTGGCCCTGGTGCTTTAATTATAGCAGAGAGCGAATTATTAAATAAACAGAGACTCATCGCTCAGTGGGAACAGTCTCTGGATGCTTTTGTTATCTGCACGAGTGAAATAAGGAGAATTATTCTGCCGCTCAAGCACTTTATCACACTATATTTCTTTTGCTTGAACAGAATTTAGACGGCCTCAAACAGCACAGGCTTACAGCAGGATAACAGCCCTCCAAATCAATACGGCTCCAGTGAATCGGACCGAATACAGTGGCTGGTTTAGCAGAGGAGAAAATGAAGCAGTCACAGGGTTATCTTCTGACCGTTGTTTTGATTATGTGCGATTTCACTGTGACATAATTGGTGTTGTTCACGATCATAGTGGAGGACATGTGATGCTCATTTATTAAGCTTTCTTCCCAGCTTCTTCCTAATCTCTTTGTTCAGAACAGACAAATTACTGCTCTCATACAGAGCTGTTTTGACCCAGGGGAGAGGGACCCTCCCAGCGTCAGTCACTTTAATTAGCCCCCAAGTAGGAGTTTGGAATTACTAATAGATTGAAGCCCTCCTAGTGATTTGAGGGATGAAGGGAAAAGTAAATCGCCTCTTCGAATCACGAAGGAAAAAAACAAGAGAGATGAAAAAGTTGAATGCTGCTGGTACCCCGACAGATAATTGTCTTTCCTCCCCTGCATTTTTCTGTTTCAAAGGACTGAACACCTCCTGCAGTTATGTCGGAGCGTGGTTCTAATTATACCAAAGAGAATCGCTTCATGAATGCACTTTTAGTTAATGCAAAGTAAATGGGACACCAGATGGTTTTCAAAGGCTGGCTGATCAATAAATTAAACATTGGGCTGGTGGAAAGTTTATTTATTAGGGGGTGAAGCATTCATGACATTTTGTGAACTGATGCTCTTTACGACGGCTCGACGTCTGCTCTCCTTTAAACATTATTTTTTTCGTATCGCCCTCTTTGCAGGTGTGTTAGGCGGGAGCTGTGCAGGAAGCAGGATGTGTGCCTTCATTTTAACCCTTACCCATTGACACCTGAGACAGTGTGGATCAGCAGCACCCCAGCCTTTTTAGCTGTGCCCCCAGGCCCTGTTGCCCTAATGGAGTCCTCCTCCCATCTCAATCAGTAACCTGACTTTATTTTTGCAACCCATACCCTGCGCTCAGCCTTCAAACCTCGGCTTTTCCCCAACTATGGGCGGATACTTGCACTTACTACACCTGAATCGGGACACTGAGGACTCTGTGACCTTGGGATGATTTAAAAAAAATGGAGAGGGATCAGAATCCGACAGGACTGTACAGGAGGAGAAAACGAAACAAGCTAAGGAGACGATGTTGTGACTGAAGCAAAGACTAATGAGGTTTAAAAGGTGCAGACTTTTCAACGCTGCACATTTGTTTAAAGACATTTTGGGGGAAAACCGGGACCTTTTCATTTTCCTCTTCCTTTTTCTATCCTCGTTTCCCAGCAACATGGTGTTTCCACTTTCTATATTTTAAGTGTTGTCAAAGGGGAATGTGGGTTTTTTTTGTTTTGGTTTGGGGTTTTTTTGGTGGTATATATCTATATATTAAGATGGGGTTTAAAAAATCTGTGGCATTTTTGTGGAAAACAAATCATGAACTCTCTTGGTGTATTTGTAAAACTACCATGTATGTACAGTATGCATGTAAATGTCGTTGTCCAGGTGTTGCTACAGTACATCTGACCCCTCCGCACTCAGCTCCTCCCTTTTGAAATTCATGCAAAGCTGAAGAAATTTGCTCATAGTCAGTAATGTAGAGATCATCACCAACATATAAATGCTGAATGAAAGAGAAATTTATTTGTGATATTTTCCGAGACATTTGCTCCAGTATGGTGTATTTAAGTAATAAAAATATTGAAGATTTAAGAGCCTCCTTAATAAAGCTTCATTGTCTCTAATTAGCTAAACTTGGGTTTTAAGATGTTGTAATAAGTACCTGGATAATTTTGTCTATTCAAGTGGGCGAAAGCCTGATATCAGCATGGCTAAAAATCCTCTATTGAACACCCTGCAGTGCTGCCTTTCAATTTCCAGCCTCGCAATCATCAAGGCGCATGATGAGTGTCTAACTGAAAATGGATAAACATGTATCCTCTCTTTTCTGTTCAGATGACCGTTTGCTATTCATCACTCTAATACCTGACAGAAATGGAGGAAAATTTCCCTTTGAAGATTCAATTACTGCAAGAGAGGGAGAGAGGTGTCTCTCTCTGGCAGGCACAAATTGAATGGGCTATTTGCAGAACAAATTGGTGTTTGAAGTCCTTGCAAGACCTAATAGGTCTGAAGGAGGGACCCGGTAATGGCTGATGTGCTTATCTGCGGAGTCTGCGGCCTCGCGCGAGCTCGCTGCTGCTGCCGCTGCCGCCACTGAAACAATGCTCCTCTTCTCCAGGAGGAGGCTGTGATGCAAAAGAATCAGCTTGAACACGAAAGGAAATGGACGTGAAGAGTAAACAGACTCTTGTGCTTTAAATTGGATTTTCAATGGCATGAAAATCACGGAGAGTGGATTTGTTCTCAACCTCCTAAAATGCAGCCTAAATGCGGTGATTGTTCGCACTTTAGCTGCTTCACTCTCAGTCGGGCTTCTGTACGTGCTGCTCTGCTCACTTCCATTCCAACTCTGACGGCAAACATGAACAACAAGAAGTGCAGAAAACAAAGCAGTCAGCTGCTACAGTACGACCAGGCACGAACAGCTCTGACCCATCGGGGAATGGAACCTGCAGCGACTGACCTGGGTTCTGTGGGGCTTCAAAATCTGAAGAGTTGGGAGGTGGTGCCATTGCTTTGGTCTGTGCTGGGTGACACCATCCTGCCAGGAGTGCAACAGAAAGGTGTGGGGTAGTTTTTCAGCGGGTGGTGTAAGTCAGAGTGGCATCAACAGAAATGCCAGGCTCCAGGGTTTCCCAGCAGAACACTGAATTACTCTCCTCTGCTTTTAATGCTGTGGCTGATTGGTGTATATGACAGCAACACTTAACGGGACCACGTAACTAACCCTGTGGCTCAGGTAATAGATGGGCTTCAATCCCATGCTGAAGTGTCCTTGGGCAAGACACGAACACCAACTTGCTTACTATGGCAGACGAGCAGCTTGCATGGCAGCGCTGCCACGTACCAGACCATTTAACAAACGAGGACTTGAACTGCTTTCAGATCTGTAGTCGCTTGTTGGCAGGAAAACCGCTCATCAACATCCTCCATTTGCATCTCTTTGCTTGCTCGTTCATGTTGTGGAAGCATGCAGGTATTTACGTGTACCTGCAACATGTGAATTCGATTATCCATACGTCAAAATGTTCTACCTCACCCTTATTTGTAATATTCACATTTTGTTAGATTTCCAGCATTTCCTCTCGGCTTTTTTCACGTGTGAGATGCACATCAATACAGGTGGAAGGAAATGGCTTTAATGGAACAGAGCCATAGTTAATGTTATTAGTAACACCTGTGCCTCTCTGCCTGTGACAAGCCAAAATGTCTTCCAGTGTGACAAAGGCAAAGCAGCTTAATAATGCTGCACATTTCACACACAGCTGCAGATCAAAGTGCTTTACTAATAGTGGAAAAAAGATAAAATAAAAAAAAAACCTGGCATATTAAAATGTAAAAATGATGATTAGTAATGAGAAAAATGCAAAGCCAAATTGAGGACAGAAGTTCATTTATACACAATAATAAGCAGGTCAGTTAATGTTGGGATTGTGTGGAATGTGGCTGATTGTTTTGTGGGAGGAAGGTTGTAGAAAGTTCATATAGACAGAAAAATCGAATCAAGCAGGAAGTGAAACATTCCAGATGTTGCCTCCTCCAAATTTAAGTTGATCAAATATACACAGAAACTTGATTGTTCTTAATTCCCAAATAAGACGTGCAGCCCACGATGGATCGATCAGGTCATCGAATCCCTCCAACTTGACGTCTCAGATTTTATAGGAAAAAAATCTGGAGAAATTCTGAAGAGATTTGTTTCTTAATTGGAATTATGCAAAATTCCCGCTCCCTACTGTCATTAGTTTTCTCAAAAACAAATGACGGTAATTTTATGGGATGAAAGTCGGGCTGTTTTTAAACATTTTCCAGCCTTCTGTTTTTGAGGGCTCATTTTAAAATTCCATTACCCAGAAAACTACTTGAGCTGCGTCCTTCAAATGTTTTACAGTAAATATCTGGTGCTATGGCTCTATGAATATGGACTATCCGGAGTGCAGCTCAAGTTAACAGAATGATGGATGCTTGAAGTCCCTGAAATATTTGGATGTCCGATCTCTGATGGCAGGTTTGGAGGCCTGTGGAAACCACAGAGCCGCAGGAAGGAGACTGATGTCTGATTTACAGCTGCTCATATATAAGAGACATAATAACTCTAAAACAGTCCATGCTTTCACAGATATTAAAGCACGCACACACACACGCTTTCATCAAACTTCAGTGTGATTTTCTCCAGGTATGAAAGCATGTACCAGATCCAAACCAAAGAGTTTCAGGAACAGCAAGTTTCCATTGATATTAGGAAAGTTTAAATTGATATAATCAATAATCATTGCACTAATTTAAGCAGTGCTCTCAAGTATCACAATAATTCATAACAACTTTACTTTTTATAGTCATGCTGTCACCTCATTCTTACTTACTGCTGCTCTAAATTAAAAGTTGACGTCCTCAGTTTATCTTTTGTGACTCGATGCCAGTTTTCCCCCATTTATGGACTTTTGCATGAATTTCTGATTAATATATTCATAGAGGCTTTGTTTTAAAATGCTGGCAGATGAATGCAGGCTTACAAACATGCTGACCTATTTCATATCATTACCTCAATTTGCTTTTTTAAGAGAACCTTTTTTAAGAGACCCTGCTCAGTCTTCGCCTGATAAAACGAATGCCGGTATGAGCCGATTTGTTCAACAAGACAATGTGGAGAACCTCAGCAAAGATTAGAAAATAAATTGATTCCTGCAAATATATAAGAGCAATATGGTCAGATTCACAAAAAAAGAAAACAATCTAAATGCATGATTCCACTTTTTCATGTGACATTCAGATGGAGGTTTGGCTGAACCACTTAAAACTGGATTTTTTTTTTTTAGGGGGGGGGGTGGTAATAAATATAAAAAAATCATTAAAATGGGTCAGGGTTAATACTTAGATGACTGAAAAAAAA
>VOQJ01030951.1:9266-26365 GCA_015052665.1 Apistogramma diplotaenia
GCCGTGCTTCTGGCTCCCTCATGTGCCTTCACATAATTACTACAAGTAGCGTGAGAGTACTTAATAGACTTGAAGACAAACAATCCCAGGCTTCTCAGAGCAAACTGCGAGTGTGTTTATGCCATTTTATGATGCAGCTGCCCATTACAAAAAAAAGTGCCTAAGTTTGGCACCAGGTATCTGAGTAATCAGTTCTTCCAAGGACAGATTTCCCCTCCATCTTTATACATCGCTTCATTTTTGTAACTGTTCCAGGACAAAAGGTGTCAAATACAGTATCTTTATATTTCACAATATAAAGAAAAACTCCCCTTTTTTCCATTTTTACTATTTGTTTATTCCTCCTGAACTTATCTCAAGGCCAACCCCTTAATCAAAGGATATAATTAAACTACTCATTACACTCAGCCAGTACCAGTTGGAACCCCCATTTGCATTCAAAACTGCCTTAATTATTCATGACATAGATTCAACAAGGTGCTGGAAACATTCCTCAGAGATTTTGATCCATATTTGCAGATTAAGTCTGGTGCAGGATGTGAATCTTTTGTTCCATCATGTCCCAGAAGAATCTGGTGACTGTGGAGGCCCTTTGAGTACAGTGAACTCAGTGTCCTGTTCAAGAAACCAGTCTGAGATGCAGATGATGGATCCACTGTAGTCATAAAGCGATGGATAGCAACAATGCTCTGGTAGGCTGTGGTGTTTAGATGATGCTCAGTTGGTCCAACAGATCACTACACCACCAGCAGCCTGAAACTGCTGATACGAGGCAGGATGCTTTCATGCTGTTTAAATTCTGACCCCACAACCTGAATACGTCACCAGTGACTCATCAGACCAGACTGCATTTTTTCCAAATGTCTCTTTCTCCACTTTTGGTGAGCCCGTGCAAATTGTAGCTTCAGTCCTGTTTTTAGGAGTGGCACCTGGTGTGGTCATCTGCTTCAAGGTTTGATGTGTTCTCCTGCACACATGAGTTGTTTGAATGGCTGTTACCCTTCTATCAGCTTGAAGCAGTCTGCTCATTCTACCCAGAGAACTTTCTGAAATACTCAGACCAGCCCGTTCTTGCCCGTCCTGATGCTCAGATTGATCTTCAGCAGGTCATCCCGACCACGTCCACATGTTGCTACAGGTGTACCTAACAAAGTGGCCAGTGAATTTATAAAAGTGCCCTGGCAAGTTGTTTTGAAGTGCCTCTACAGTGTAGTTTTACTTTGATACTGACAGAATTGAAAGTAGAATTTGAACACATGAAAAACAAACACAGGACTCGATTTTTTTTCTTCAAAATCACTTATCCCACAATTTATTTCATCAGGTCTTAAGGCACCCTGAAGAGATGTTACAAGTTGTTCGTTCAAACGCGGGTTCCTTTTAAGACTGTGTAAACATAGCTTTGAATAAGATATTTTCCTGTAAATCTTTGCTTAAATTATTTCTTTACAGTGCACAGACATTGTGTTTTGTGACAAAAATACAGTGTGAATTAAGTAAATATGGTAGATAGTTTATATATACACTGAAGAGTAATAGATTGGCAGACAATCAGATCAACAGGCTGAAGAAGAGAGAAAAACTAACAATCTTTGAGACCCAGATAGATATACAGATCACGTATAGATATACAGTACATAGTTACAGTGAACTTCTTATTTTTGCAACGCTTTTTCCAGCGCCTCTCTGCCTTAAAAGCAATTTTTTATTTTTTTTACACTGTACCTTCTCGCTTGCGCGCGCGTCGCCTCAAATCGCGATCGACACACGGCGCCCCTGCGAGGAGGTCTCAAGTCCTGGAGGGCTCACCCACATGTCGGCTATTGCAGTGGAGAGGTGAGTAAACAGGAAGACGGGCAGACAGACAGACGTACATGCAGACAGACAAACACACAGCACAAGACCGGGTTGTGGCTACGCAGACCACAACACAAAGATCTATAATTCCCTAAATATGTTAAGGATCACAATGTATTTATAGTAGAAAGGGACTTTGTAATTGGCATTTCATATACAGGGATACAGTGGCTATACTTGATTATCAAGGTATGTTTCCATGAAGTCGTTGTGGTGTGTAAATGAGTAATACCCTGGAGATGTTCTACTTTCTCAGTTATACTATACAGCAAGATAAAAATCCTCTCCACACTGATGATAATACTGTCTTCATACAGTTTAAGAGATGAAAACAACACTCTCTTCCCAACAGCAGGAAGATCTAAAACGAATAATAAAAAAAGGGTTTTGTCAACGGTTACACAACAGCTCCAAATGGCTTGGTTGCAATGGCTATAATTTATCTAGTCACGTCAATGCAAATAAAAAATAATAATAACTGAGCGGAGAATGAACAGTGCAATGGGTGAATGGGTGGGGCTGTATGGATGGACGGGCTCAGGAGCGGAGCCTGTGGTTTGTTATGAGACTCTTTGAGGAGGTCGGTGAGGAATCATTAAGAAAAGAAAGGTCAGAAATGTCATGAAAGCAGCATGTGGTTGTGCCACACCCCAAAATGCCGCCTTTGTGACGTTTTGACGCTTCCTTCCTTTTCTTAAAAAGAAAAAAGGAAAAAAAAAAAACATAAATCCTTAGTGGGCAGCCTCAATTAGATTTCCTTTCACAGGCTGTATTTGCCTTTACTCCACCACCTTAACCCTGAAGGTGACGCGGCCCAGGAATTTATCCCGCTCGTCGTTGTTGCGCAGGTTGGTGCCCTCTACCCTGCACTCCACAGCCAGCTCCTTGTTGTAGTCCTCCTTGGTGAGCAGCAGCTTCACAGCCACCAGAGGCTGCATGTAGTTCTCCTGCATCAGAGGCCATGTGTCAATAATACGCCGGTGTGCACAGGTTGACAGACACTGTACAACTGGGCTAAAATACTTACATGGGCTTTCTTGCCGTAGTAGGGGAAATACATCTTATCAATGCGCCCCTCAACTGGGAAATATTGCATTTGAACTGGGTGGTCTTTCTGCAAAGGAGAATACAACTCAGAGTAAAGTTTTACATTAAAGGAATTCGCTTAATGTCAAATTAATGAGACACTTTCCAAGACCACGTGAAACAGGACGTAACGAGACAGAAAAGCAAGGGCTCTCTGCTGTTAGTGAGGAGGTTTAAATGAAGTGTGAAACAGGATGTGCTCCGCTCAATCTGAAAAAGTAACATTTCTGCCAGAAACTTACACCGATTAGATTAAAATAGACTTCAGAATGGCACTAAGATTGGTTTAGAGGCACCTGCATAATGACACGTTACGTAATGAAAATGTGTTAACACCCCTACTGGCCTTATCCTGCAAAATTTACATATTTATCTTACCCTAAAGCCATCAGTGACAGCATGCAGGAAGATATCAGACACAAAACAAACAAAAAGAAGGAAGAAATGAAAGCAATATCAACAGAAAGAAAAATCGTGAAACTGTTGTGTTGTATGACAGAAATAAAAAGACAAAAATACACATACAAGCCAGCAGGACTGAACGTAATGTAGAGAAAATGTTTACTTTGACTGTGCAGTTGATATAGGGATCCCCGATTGGCTTCAGGCCAATAATCTATGAAGGGAGAGAAACAGGAAGAGAGGTTGAAACCGTGCACAAACGCCGCTTGTGTGGCTCCAAAATTAGAATTCATTTATTTTGGGAACTGTCAGCACACGGACAAATAAGTGGAGAATAGAAGCAGTGTGGAAAACAGGAAAAGGCTGTACATTTCTATGGATGTGCAAAGTGCTTCAATCTGATCCCATCTGTGAGACAAAACAGGCGTTACCCTGTTCATTTTCAGCAGCACGCAGGGCTTTCCTTCTTGATATCCAAAGTTGGTGTCGGAGAGGCCAGAGCACAAACTCAGGGACGTCCTCTTGAAGGGGCAAGCTTTCTTTGGCAGTTCACGATTGTCCTGGTCATAATAATCTCCTGGAATGCACTCGTCGTTAATCTCCTGCATTGAATCGTTGTATCCTGATGCAGAGATGGGCAGACATTACAGCACATTCAGATATTTGGCAAGAGTATGCGGAAAAAGATGAGCGAGAGGGAGAGTGGTATTCGTTTTATTACAGCTCGCTTTCACTCTGTTTATTTTAGCCGTGCATTAGAGTGAAGTGCGCTTACTTTGCAGGAAGGATTCCAGATGTTGGACATATTGTGCGTACTTGTGCGAGTCGGATTTGTTGAAAACGATGTCCAGTGAATTTGGACGAATCACCAACCCTGCAACAAGACAAAGTAAACAAAGGAAAGAGGTGAACCTCCTCCCCCCCCCTACCTTGAATGTGTTTCAGGTAGGGGGTGCTGTGGGGTCGTCACAGTGGGCAGCGCCACATATTTGATTTGGATGATTTTTCACGCTGGATGCCCTTTCCTGACACAACCCCAGAGGGATTTGTGTCCCTCCCGGGATCAAGCTGGGGAGCTTTCACTTGTTAGGTGAATGTGTAAATCACTACACAAAGGAACATGAAGCTAAAATAAGAGCTGCATAAATTACATACTCTCTAAATTTTACATTGGTTGTTTTGTAATACGATAATGGTCTTTAAAATGACATCAAATACTTGAATAAAAGAACAATGTTGCTTTCTGAAAGCTCTGTGAGCTCCTCCCATCCAAGATGAGTGACCAGAATACAATCAATCCTCTGAGAAAACTGAGTGAAAATACAAACGAGACGGCCCGGCCATCAGCTCAAAGAAAAGCCAGATTTACACAGTAAACATCAGTGATAAAACTGAAACTACAAACACTAGTTTGCTGTCAGCGCTGACAGCAAAAACAACACTGCATGTACCCCACGCTCTTCATCGGACCACCGTCAAACACTAATCCTGGCAAAACCAGTGAAAATCTGATAACAACCATGCCACAATTTACACAACCACTGTCCAGTAGCAGCTCTGCATCGGCTCTTATTAAAGACACAAACCATCTCGGTGATCAGGCAAAGCAAAAGGCATCAACTACGACTTAATAACAGGGTAATTAATGGTAATTTGTGCTGACAGTATGGTGGCAGAGCAGGAGAGTCTAAAAAGCATGCTTTCAGGATTCACCCTGGAACCTTTCATCACGCTATTAATATAGCCAGTCGTTAACTTAATAAATCTTAGCCTTCTTTTCTCTTGCCAGCAAGGAAAATGATAATCTGTTAGCACAGATGTGGAGGTGACCACACTGTGAACCAAAGTAACCAAAGATCCAACATATCCACTATTAAAAACTCATCGTGGTGACTTTGTCTATGTCTGTTTGCATAGTTAGAGCAGCCCTCCAAAAAGCAATGGCCCCTAGCTCAAAGTGGATGCTGTTGTGTCCCCTCAGCCCCAACTGGTCACAGCAGATGACTGCCCGTACCTGAGCCGGGTTCTGCTGGAGGTTTCTTCCTGTTAACAGGGAGTTTTTCCTTCCCACTGTTGCCAAGTGCTTGCTCATAGGGGGTCGTTTTAACTTATCTGTAATTACTGTAGGGTCTTTACCTTACAATATAAAGCACCTTGAGGTGACTGTTGTGATTTGGTGCTGTATAAATAAAGCTGAATTGAATTGTGCGTAGGCCAAATGCTGATTGGTTGAAAAGTGGTCTGGAATAGGGAACAGAGTTCACCATGAACAAGAGAAGCAGGAGAAAAATAGAAATCGAAGACTGATACTTTTGGATATCTTAGATGGTCGCCACAGCTGATACCGTCACATATTTGATTCTGCAGATTTTTTATTTACATTAGCATCTCCTTCTGGGATCAACGTGGAGATCTTTTGGTTGTTAGGCAAATATATAAACCACTACCTAGAAAAAAATAAAGAGTGAATAAAGTGTCTGCAGTGAACACTTATGATAACTTTTAATGCTCAATTTCACTTCAGCTCTCTGTATAACTTCGCTCCTTTTCGATTGTTTGGGACCCCTGCCCCCCGTGACAGCTGCAGCACGTAGATGACTGCACAGCCGTCTGTAGGCTGTTGAACTGGTTTTCCCTTTATGCAGTTGAAAAGAAAGCATTCAGCAAACCCTTTCCACTGGTGATATCACACAGGAAGAGTCTTCAAAACAGATCGATGCAAAAAGCAGCTGTTACGCAGCACATTATTGTGACAGCACCTTGTTGGTGCGGTTATTAATAATGAATACCTGGATGAGTGATGCTGCCAGGAACAGCAAGAGGAAAGTCTAGCTTCTCCTTTCTGCCTTTTATCTTGAGAGATACTAACCTGGCTCTGGGACGCGGTCCCTGTACCTCGGTACATAGTCATCCAGAGTGAGCAGCAACACCCACATGGTCAGAGCAAACATGCCGGCCAAGAAGCAGTAGAAGACCAAGTAGAACAAGAGGATGAGTGCTGGTGGAGGTAACGGGAGGAAACAGAAGAGAAAGAGCAAGGAAATATAATGAGATAAAGAGGGATTACTGTATAATCAACAACAAATTTTAACCACACTCAGGCTTGGACCACCTCACGTTTGATCTTTAACATCTCTCCTCATCTTTAGGTCATTTGGATGAACTATCCCTTTGAGGGACACCATTTTGAATCTGGGAGGCAGTTTCATCAACTGCTAACAAATGCAAGGCCGTATTTGACTACTTTTCAACCCAGACGTGATTCAAAGCTTGCTGCAGTTCTCGGGGCATCTGCAGTCTGATTTATATAACTACAGGGAGAGAAAAAGCTGCATTTATGGGAACATCTGACTCAAAATGGTTCACCATGATCCAGCTTGCACAGCACGGATGCCCTCTGAGTTGCCAAAAAAAAAGAGGGGGGGGGGAAGAGATGGACCCCTCAGCTTCCTGCTGTACACCCCCCTTTCCTTCATTCCTCTCCAACAGTATCCCACAATGCACCTGCCTGGTGCATAAAAGAGAGAGAAAGAGGAGAGAGGGAATCCCATTTGACCTTGACAGGCATGCTAATGTGGGCGGCCATGCAACTGCAATGGAGCATCCCACTGCACAGCAGCACAGGGGCGCAGGCAGCCTGACAGCCTGCGCTAGCCTATTGGAGCCGGCTTCTGGAGGGAGGGTACCCCTGTTACTACCTTACTCTGGAAATAACTGGGGAATTATTACATAAAATAGCTATAGATTCTGCTCAGGAATGCTGTGGCAGTCCTCAGTAATGATGAGCAGATTTCCGAGCCCGGCTCTGCTGTGTCGGTGCAGGTCCCTGATAACTCTGTTAATGCAGATGGTGCTTATTAATTTAAAAAAAAGAAAAAAAATACCATGCTGCTGTGATTTATCATTACCTGCTTGGCTATTTCTGCCTATGCAGCAAAGACAGACTGGTGCACACCTCTGATAGCATCATTTATCTTGGCGAGCCTCTTGGTACAGGCTTCTCCTTTAACACCTTCACACAGGCCTGTGATGGCTTCTCAGCTATCTCTGTGGCACTCATTTAAATCCATCCATATAAAGGAATATATGGCTTTATATTCAAGAGACACGTGGCTTTAAATGCTTTGAAAATGAATAGAAGATTAGACGTAAGCTCCGTGAATGTCAAAGCACGGCCACTAATGGACTGCTGTGTAACGGGGATCCTTACCCCAGCTGCTGGCAGTACGACCCAGCAGCTCCCCGGTTCTCGGGTTGTAGATGGAGTCCTTCCAGCTGGACACGTTCTCCTTGTTGGCCGCTTTATCCTCGGTGCTCGCCATGGTGATTTTTTTTTCTTTTTTGGTCCCTAAATGTGCGGTTTCTCCTCCCTAAAAAAATGCAGAAAGCGCAGCGGGCGATGCAATGAGGCAAAAGAAGCCGGCGAGGCGGCGGTGAGTGGTCGTATCAATGATTGGGGAAGGAGTGGGCGGTGTAGAAAGAGAGGGAGAGCAGAAAGGGAGAGCGCGTGAGAGAGGGAGGGAGAGATGCTATGGTGGAAAAAAAGGTGAGGAAAAAAAAATTAGTGACGTACACACAAGTCCTACTGGCAGCTGATGCAGTGGGACCAGATGGATGTAGATTGGCTAATGACGGGGAGACGCACGGCGACGCAGCGTTACGCGCACTAATTATAAATGGAGCACGCACCATCGTTCTTATCGCCAGTTTTATTAGATATTAGATTAACTGTACTCGTTTAGGAAGCGGCTGGGATCTCCATTTTTTAAGTGACAGATTTTGTTTTGAGCTAATACAAAAAAAAGCGCAAGAAGTGCACTGACTGTGGATTGTTGGACGCAAAGTGCGTCAGTTTAAACGTCGAAATAAAAAGCCTACTAAAAAAAATTATCTCTTGTAGTATTACAAAACTATTAGGATCTATTGTATATTAACTACAGCTCTTCTGCATACAAGTCATAAGCGGTGAGTCATCAAACCAATAACCAATCAGGCTGAGGTGTATTTCAGCGGCACGGGACGCGCTGCTAATCACTCCGCGGAAAGCTCTGGACGATCACGCTCACTCACATAAATATGTAGGAGCATGAAAGCGAGTGATCAGCAGATCTGAAGCTGATCGGGATGCGATTTTCGACCCCCCCCCCCCTCTCCTCCCTCCAACAGATATTTGGACCATTTGCAAACCCTTGTTGCTATGGCAAATAGATTGTGTGTGTGAGCGCGCGAGAAAGAGAGGAAGAAAGACGGGGGATTCAGAGTGCATGATTGTAAACAGATGTGCCCAATTTAACACGGAACCGCATTTTTTCCACTGCAGACTAAGGCAAGGATGCCATCCTGTTCCAGCTTTATTCCTTCTCCGAATCGTTGAATGGCAAATGCAGATGCACACAAAAGTCTCTGCTTTGCTAGAGATGACTGAAAGGATTTAAAGATGCCTATGCAGAAGGGGGGGGGCGGGGGGGTGAGGAAGAAGGGGGCTGAAAAAAAAAATCCAAAAGCTTAACTTCTAGCCCCTCTGACACTCAGCTGAACACTCCCAGTGTGTCACGGGGAGGGAGAGAAAAGAGGGAGTTATATAATGACCCTTGATGCAGGGTTCAGCTCACTGGGGGTGGGGGGGAAGTAGTGGTCGCACTGCATACAGTTCCTGCTGTCAGCTTGAATTTGTTACAAGGCAAGGAGTCCACCAGGAATCAGGCACAATACTAACACACACGCATGCATGCATGCATGCACACCCATTTTACTGATTAGCGTGAGAGCCACCAGCAGCACTGATTCATGGGCTAGTCCCGTCTGAACCACACACACAAACACACTTTTCTCTGTGAAGGCATTCCATTACAAGGAAAACACAGTAGCAATAAAAAAAAGAGCGAAAGCTTAGACTGAGCTACAGCAGAGGAAGCGTGTGTGTGTTGCTGCACTGTTATGCCAAAATAAAAAAATACTATGAGTCCACATGATTTACACAAAACTCACTACTGCCCTTCCCCTCAGTGAACAGACACACAATCCTCCCATTGTTTAGGAAAACCCCCTTTTGCTCACTCAATTAGCACCCCCTTCGCCATACCAGCACTATGAGCACACACACCCCATTTGTTCTCAGTCACTCCATCCGCAAGCTGCCATAGCAACCCTCACAGCGAGGCTGCTCACATCAATGGGACTCAATCCCCAGACTCATCCGGCAGCCCGTGTTTCTGATAATTCCCCCAGGCATGAGGCAGCAGCATTTCCCCAGGGTCCGTGTGGAGGTAAACACTTTAGGCAGCATCTGCTTGCTCGCCGTGTCGCCGACACCTGTGCAGCTGAGTGCGGAGGACGCCCGAATCACCACAACCACAACGGCTGATATGATAATTCAGGTTTTTAATAGGAGCCCCCCACCAGCAACAAAGTTGCTTGATATTTTCAGGCAAATTTATAATTACACACATGCATTCATTTGTTATGCCCCAGCATGTTGGGATGACATGTGCCATTCAGAAACTGAATGAAGTACAAGTGTTAGAAAAATCTCACATATGGTCTGAAATGTGACCTGGAGTTGTTAATTTCAGGGCGATGCACAGTATCAGTTTGCGAGGAAACAGAACATTACACAGTGAGCGGAACGAGTCAACACAGAGATTCACAGTTTGGATCTATGTAGTCATTTGTGCCACATAATTTCAACATAACACAATCAGAATATTTAAACAATGTCATCAGAGTTCATCAAGTTCGAGGTCAAGACTCGAGTCAAAACATTATCATATGACATCTGCATGGCTGTACTCCGTACTAACAAAGAATAACTGTGAGACACAGACTGATTTGTACCCTTGAATACCCCACTCCTGAAGCAAAATAACAGATATAATCAAAAAAGGACAAAAATCACACATTTTGAGTTTCTTTACAGTCAAATCTAATACTTTTTCAACTCTTATTGCCAACCGAGAGGTCCACCGCATCCACTAAGCTGAAGCATTAGAAAAACATTTAAATACAAATTCCAGTTAAATTCCCACATTTAAAGAAAAAATATATACATTTTGTGTTTTTTTTGTTCTAGTCATATTCACATCATCTCGTGTTTAGCCACTGAATATAATTTGATGGCAAGTTCACATAGTGACGAAGTTAAATAGAAAAATAAAAGCTATTATGTGTGACTAACAGGCCGACATTCTCTTGAAATATCAAAAAAAAGAAAAGAAAAGAAAAAAGAATACTGTTCTTAATAAAGAGGTTACTTGAAAGCAGAAACATTAAGCTGTAGACATGAGGTTTAAAGTATCATGAATCCGGGCTTCCTTTGTGCAATCTTTTGAATCTTGAGGTGTCAGGAACTGAGGCTCATGTGTGAATCTGATATGAATGTTTTTACTCTGCCTGATGAACATTTGGCATGTGGTTGCTATGGCGACATGAAGACTTTAAAAAGCTGGAAAGGCGGCCATTAGCACCCCCATGTGGGAAAATGTAAAATCTTATTTCAGCTGCTTGGCAGCACAAGTGACATCCGATCAGGCCGCTGTGTGAGAAGAAATCAAGTAAAAGGAGCAATAACTTCTGTTTGTGGACAGCAATTCATGACGGCAACGGTGGCTGATGATTCCTTTGGTTTGGATCTGACCTGCATTGGTTTGTGAATTTAATGCAAACCTGACTTCAACAGCATTAAATCAGTGCGTTCGCATCATGTCAGTGCATTGGTCCTTTAGCAGTACTTTAGAGGGGTACTTGGAGAGCGCATCCTCTGCCTACTTTGTTATTTTTAAAGAGAGCGGATCCTTGACCGTGCTTCAAAAGCACCACGTTTCAGAAAATTCCGCTAGGTAGTTTATGTGCAAACCTGCAGACAAACAAATGGCACCGAAAACAAACCTCAGAGAAAAATAATCGGCTCTCATGTTCACGTGCGACTAAGTAACTGCTGGCAAAGACGGGCAGCAGATCAAATCTGAAACGTTGTACCATGATTTCATGAAATAAGTGGCCCAGGATTCATTTTTGACCATTAGATTAAAGTCAAAACTAATGGTTGCTATTTTGTAAACAGTAATTTTCTTTAAAAATCAACAGTCTACTTTCAAATGTTAGGTCTCTCGTCTCCATCTTTCCTTTTGATCAACTCTGTGTGTGTGTGTGTGTGTGTACACATCCAGTGTCAAGGCTTGTTGTACCAATTCATGGAACGCCGCAGAGCTCTCTCCCAGCTCTGGAGGATGGGGCTGTACTCCCCATTCGGGCTGTCGGCACACTCCTTGTCCACACACTGGGGCAAAAACTCCTCATCGACACACTGCAGCCTTTTCAGCTCTTCACGGGTCCTCCAGAAACCTGGATAACATGTGCAACAACAACAGGACTGTAAACGCAGGATTTGGCACCACCCTGGGTCTAACGCTGCAAAAACAGCTGTAAGTGGTGGACAAATGATCTAATTATCGACACAACTGTGCACTGATCCACTCAGGACCCATGTTCCACGGACACATGATTCATTTCGTTTTCCAGTCATCGGCACCACCTGCTTCTGGCCTGTTATGAAACAACCAGAACAAATCAACCATCTTTTCTGGTTGATTTGATTAAACACTGACTAATATATAACAATCTAATTACATAATGTGAATAATTAAATGGAAAACAGGTTACATAACAAACAGCAAGACTTAATTTTGCTTCTCCTGCCAAAGTCAGCAAGAATAAAAATAGGACTTTTGATCAAAACTTTTCAAACGGGCCCGTCAGGAGCTGCAATATTTTTAGAGAAAAACCACAGTGAACGTAACACCGGGGTGCGACAGATCGTTCAGTTTGTGCTGAACAGCATTTCTAAAGACATCTTAGCTTCACACAGCTGCAGATGAAGTGCACCCTCAGAACACTCCTCTGCTGAAATATCACAATTGATTTGTTTCCGTACCCACTTCAAGTCCAGCGACAAAAGCAGCCCCCAGACATGACATTTCATGGTGCTGGGGCCTGGTTATCTTTCTACAGAACAAGTCTGAGGTCAGCTGCATGATGAAGTCATTGGAGGAAACACCACCGTCCACCCTGGGAGGGAAAGGAGCAGAACACTCAGTTAGACTCGCCTTCACTTTACTGTAAGAGTACCAGGGAAACATGAAGCCATAATGCAATGCCAATAAAAATAAAAAATTAACTGCATTGGTAGAAGCAGAGTACACAAGAGTCTATTACACCCAGCTTGTTGCTTTAAAGCTCTGTCTGTATGAGTTAAATGCCAATATAGAGTTTTCCTTTCATGTACAGTCACTATATTGAGACTCTTTATGAATGACAAAGTAAAACCAGACCTGATCTTTGTGATGGGAATACGGGTTTCTCTCAGCACTGTCTCGTACAGCTGCTTATTTCTGGAAAGAACGTAAATTAGCATGAATGATACTGAACAGTAAAAGTATAAATGCAGAACCTAAAGTACTGTCTTGAGCCACGCTCAGTTCATTCCATTTGGCTAAATGGGAAACAGGTGCAAGCATACATGGAAATAAAGCATATAAGACAAAAAGAGAGTTTGCACAGTTCAAATGAGCTTGAAAGTGGTGTGAGGACCTTTATCCTTCAGCACAGTGTGAACTCTCTGAGGCAGTCTTCAGGAACAGTTCTCCAGGCTTCTTGAAGGATTCAAAGATCTTCTTTGGATGTTGGCTGCCTTTTGTTGATGACCGATAGTGTATCATTGTGCGTTTTGAGTATGTTTTTACTGCATACTGATCACAATTTGAACCACAAATTTTGATTCACAACTTCATCACACCTGATTTTTCAGTCCAGTTCTTGTGTAATGTGGTATAATGACTGAACTGAAAAGGAGTGAAAAAGCAACCAATGTCCAAATAAATTTTTTTGAAAGACATTGAATTCAACTGAATTTTATTTACACAGCACCAAATCACAGCAAAGAGTCGCCTCAAGGCGCCTTCAGAAAGCCTGGAAAACTAGTGCTCAAGACCACTTTAAAAATAAGAAAGTCTGGCTCCTTTGAAGCAGTACATGTACACACTTTTGCACGGTTCTGTATCTTTTCAAAACGACTGACCTGAAGGCAATAGACTCCAGAATGGCCCGGACCAGGTGACTTTTACTGGTAGAAGGTTTTAGGCCCATGAAGGAAGCGCATGCTTTGGGATCATTCAGAGGAGCCTTTAATAAAATATTTACACAAAACAGTTAATAAACCGGACTCAGTAAAGAAAAGGTAAAAAAATAAAAAGCCTTGAAAATGGTCCTTGTGTTGTTTGCAATAAAGTCAAGCTTAACAAGTGGTGGTCAGCGAGGGTGCTGTTATGCAGTTCTGCATGGTTACTGTATAAAAGCAGTTTTTGCATCACTGTATTTAAGCTTTAAGCATCCAGAATAAACACTTACAAGGGCCAGTTCACAATGGAGGGCAGAGAAAAAAAAAAGAGACACTGTGTTACAGAGAAATAACAAAATCAATGAGTGCACTGCTAAAAAAAACTACACTTTAGAAGAAACAGGTTAATTTACTGTAGTTCCTATACCGATAAAAACATGTAGAGAAATGGATGTACCTGCAGACCGCTGAAGGAAGGAACAAAACACACTCCGTCTGAGTCACTGACGCTGTAAGCCATGGTGCTGGTGTCTTGGACATCAGAGAAGAGCTCTGAAACACCACACACACAGGTGTCACACACACAACCCCCGGATCTGTCAGTCACCGCCATACTCAGCATTCAGTGTGGAAAAATAAAAACGACTATGATTTACACATGGATGAATTAGTCCAGCGTGGCGTTTTCACACTGCTGAAAAAACTCAACTATCAGCAAGAGTTTCTTGAGAAAATAATTTTTAAAAAAAAGAAGTCGCCACAGGTATGAAGTACACCTCAGTGCTCACCCAGCTTCTGTGCCCATTTGATTGCCGTGCCTGTGTCTGCTGCATTTCCCTCGGCCAGGTACACCACCTCTGAGCCGATCCTCCAACCCACCAGAGGGTACAGACCTACAGAGAGAGGCTGGGCTGTGATGAGCCTGAATGGGTGAATGTGAATGTATTCATACTGTTTGTGGACCCTTTTACCTACTACAGATGTATGTGGTTTGCTCCCAGTGTTGATGTCCATGAAGGTGCCTGTTCCCATGGTGATCTTTACATCACCAACATCAAAGCAGCACTCTCCAAACATGGCTGCCTGCTGGTCTGCCATCTAAGGAACATGATGAAAATAAAAATCCGTGCTTAATTAAATTAAATTTTATTTATACAGCGCCAAATCACAACAAATAGTCGCCTCAAGGCGCTCTTTATTGTAAGGTAAAGACCTTACAATAATTACAGAGTAAACCCAACATTCAAAATGACCCCCTATGAGCAAGCACTCGGCGACAGTGGAAAGGAAAAACTCCCTTTAAACAGGAAGAAACCTCCAGCAGAACCAGGGAGGGGCAGTCATCTGCCGACCGGTTAAATGATCATAACTTGCAATTAAGGGTAGTAAAATATACTGTTTCATTTCTTGTGTCTTGCTGTATGTTTCTTTTTAGCGTCACTGCGTTTCCTGTTATAGTCGAGCAAAGCAACCTGCTGCTGGTTAGCTAACTTTGTAAAACACCCTCGTTACAACATAATGGTAATGACATGCAGCTTTAACCAGTCAGAGGCTTGTAACGCAGATAAGACATTTTGTTACGCCAAGATGCTGACTCACCACTGACATGATAGGAATGGAGACACCAAAGATGGACGGGTCTGTGGAACCAAAGTGATGGCTGTTGTGTCACAAAAAGAAACCAGAGACATCAGACACAGTGAATCATCTCAGTCTCCATCAGAACTTTAAAAGGCAAACTACAGGCCACGGACACACTGGTCATGCTGAGACGCTCTGCTTTACAGTTACTCGATATTGCAAAAGTTCTGTTTAAAGGAAACTATGACTACAGCATGACTTTCTTTGAAACAGCTGAGCTAATAATAAATACAATCTCAGGCATCAGAATTTAATTTTCCTTTCTCTGTTCTGGGAACCGATGATTGAGAGTCCTAATGACTTCTAGTGGGTATAAAAATAAGGGCTCCTGCAGTCTCAGGCAAAGTCTCATCTGGAACCACATTAAAGATTAATGGGTTCTCCCTTTGTCTCCACAAAGTTTCATGAAATGTGCAATCAAACAGAAAGTCAAAGAACAACGAAAACAAACATACCTCTGACTCATCAGGGAATAAAAAAAAAAAAGTAAAAACCAAATGCTGAGATAAATATTACTGTGATAATATTAATTAATATTCATGATTTTACTGACTACAACATGAACAAAGTGACAGATGTAACTGGAAGCGAATGGTCCACTCACCCTGTATTTTCTACTTTGGGGAAAATAGAAAGAGGCAGAGACACAAGAGAGGAGAGAAACCCACTCCAGCACATCTGTGAAGCAAGCCACATTAGATATATATATAAAAAAACAACCACTCAGGCCAACCACAAACGAACAATAAACAACTATGACAGATATCAGACCTGATAGGAGTCAAAGATTCCTGTTGAACTGGCATTAGAGTAATCTGTGGCATGCAGGTGTCCTGAAACAGATTAGGAGATGCATAAAATCAGTCTCCAAAAAAAAAAGAAAAAAAAAAAGGTTAATTAACAAAAAACCTGAGCGGCTTGTCACTTTTCCAACTCCCCCCATGGAGTGAGCTGAAACATTCCTGAGGAATTTCACCCAATCAGCTACTCAGTAGGATTGATAAGACAAAGGACATTCTGTCTGGGGATTATTATCCTGTTAGGAACCTGCACAGAACGCAGTTCACTGCACAAATCTTATATTACTGAACTCTTTTCAGGTGCCATTGAGTTCAAGAGGCTAAACGTGAATAGCTAGAAAAAAATTCATTGAAACTCTCCTCTGGAAAACAAAACAAAACAAAAAAAAAAGGTTAGTCTTGGAGCAGGCTTACTCGGTGTCTGGGAAACAGAGCCAACCACGGCAAACCCACCTTTTGTGAGCTTGAATAGAAGCCAGCTGTCTATTGTTCCAAAGCAGCAGTTGCCTTCACCTATTGCTTCACAAACCTGGAAGCAGAAAGAAACATGATGCAGCTGAAAAGAGAAGAATGCTGTGGACCATCTCACACGGAATCTGTTCATGCTTCTGTTTTCCTTTTATTAATCGAGCCTTTGGATAATACGCGGCAACAGTCTTTTTTTTAAAGAAACACTATACTATATAAAACAAAAACAAAAAGCTCCCTCAAACTCCCCTTGGGGATGGTGTGTGTGTGTGTGTGTGTTCCTCCAAGTTCAGGTCTTCTACCAGAGTCCTGGGAGCTTGAAGGTCCTGTGCAGTATCTTAGCTGTTCCCAGGACTGCACTCTTGTGGACAGAGATCTTGGATGTTGTGCCTGGAGTCTCTTCTGGAAACTCTTCCAGTTTCAGGGTTACAACTCCTAATGTACTTTTTACCATTTATGACCACTTTGGACTTTACCCTCAACATCTGCTCCAGTTGTTCCTTCTGCCCCTGGTACTTCTCTATTTTCTCATGCTCCTTCTTTCTGATGTTGCTGACACTAGGACTGCCACATCTATTAGAGGTGGAGTCTTCTGCTCCTTGTTGACCACAACTGTCTGGCTGGTTGGCCAGCAGCTGCTTGTCTGTCTGTCAGGACCTTAGCCCTGTTGTTCTCAACCACCTTCGGTGGTGTCTCCCATCGGTAGGCGGATACTTCTAATCCATATGCGGCAC
>VOQJ01030951.1:26385-43396 GCA_015052665.1 Apistogramma diplotaenia
CCATCATTCCTGTGACATCCTGCTACTATGTGCTGATTGTGCAAAGATACTGTCTGCAACTAGTGTCCTGTCAGCTGCGGCAGATTCCTGCCTCTGTGGATCTGGTGCTTAGCGCCTTTTCTTGTGCTGCCATGATCAGAGTCTCTGTGTTGTCCTTTAAGCTGGCCTTTTCTACACATTGGTAAGATTTCTTGATGTCACCACTTCCTCAATCTATTGATGGTACGTTCCAGTGCAGGGGTGTGGTCTTCCACGATATGTTCCCAATTTCCGTCTGTCTTTCTCAACGGGCATATCTTCCTGTTGCACTTATGTATGCTCCTTGTTTCAGTCACTGACTAGTCCCTTTCTTCCCTCTTTGCACTGCTCATAGTTCCTCAAATGCTGAGCTTTGGGTGGAGACCTCTATGCATCCTGAGGAGTTTTTTGTGCATTGACACATCATCCATCTGTGTCCAGCTGGGTATTTGATGACTCAGCTTCTTAGCACTTGTCCGAACTTCTGGAGGTATATGGCTGTGACCTTGGCCTATGGGTACTTGTAGCTGTTCTGTGTGCCTGTCATCCTGGCTTCTGGAAACCCCGTCAGTCCAGATCACCTTCCCTCTCTTTGACACCATTTAGTCACACTTATCCAGTCAGAGGGTCAGTGAGTCAATGTGTCACTCACTCCCTTGTACTGTACAGCTTGATGTCATCCATGTACAGAAGGTTGCCGAGGATCTACTTTAACTATGCATAAAAAACACATACTGACAAACTACTGTGGATGGAAAAGCTTTTGCAAATTAATTTCTTACATGAATAACTCGACAATTTTAAAGAGACACTGACTTGTTGAAGCCATTTCCATCAAAAATTCTTATTTTTTTTTTAATTTGATGACATCTTCAGCTTTAAGAAACTGACAAAAATGCATAACTACTGGCAATCTTAATGGAAATGATTTGTTATATTCAGTAAACTACAAACTTCTGGGTTCAGATGAGAGAATTTGACTTTATCAAGTTAATCCAAAAAAACGGTGGCCCACATTATTCCCAGTGTTTATGCACACAAATGTGCAACAGTCACTCTGGGTTTGGATTCAAGCCAGTTAACCCATCCACGCACCTGCTTGTAGTGTTTCATGACCCAGACGAGGCGAAAGGTGACATGTTGAGTGGAGAAGACGATAACACTTGCTGCAAGCAACCGTTTCTGCCTGGTCATGAAGTAAAGGACTTTCATAGCACCATGGATTGTCTGAGATTGTTGTAAAAAAAGACTGAATGTAAGAATAGCACTGCTTCACAGATTTATTTGTTTCTTTTTTAAAAACAAGACAAGATTAAATGGGTTTTTTCCAACCTCCAGATTTATTTACTAAAGAACATGAAAGGTGGAGATGGGAAGCAGTCTCACTTTCATGGTGCAGGATCTGTTCCAGGATTTCACCAGGTCTGCAGCTCTCTGATCCTGCCAGGTGATGAAGTTGTGGAAAGGAACCCCGGTTCTCCTGTCAAAGCGGAGGAGAAGATGGGAAATAAATGAGCAAAGAAGCCAGAATAGAACAAGAATTATTCAAAGATGTGCTAAAGTAGGTATAAAGTCATCCACCTGTCCCATGTTGTGAAGGTACCACGCTGCGTGGAGATCCCAAGGGCTTCTATCTGGTGCATTTGTATTCCTGCATCTATATGAGGAGTACAGCAACAAAATGATTGAGCAAAGAAAAATAAAGACATTGGATGTAAGCAAGTTTTTTATACCTAAATTAGACATTCACGGTAAATATTAAATTAATAAAATAATTGCAAAAAAATAGTATAAAACCCAAGTGTACTTATCTCAGCATATGGTATTTTGCATGCTATATTTTCTCTTTAAATACAAAACTATAATGAAAATTTTGCACTGTTCATCTTTTAAGCTTGTATTACAACATGCATACTGTATATCAATGTCAATTTCATTTATACGGCACATTTTATTACACAAATTATATGTGCTTACTACAGAAGAAAAAACATTAGAAGCTATATAGCTCTACAATTTACTGGGGCAATGAAAACAACAAAACTTTACACAGAAATAAAATACAAGTTAACATAGTCAAACAAACGCACACACCGATTATATAAACAATGGACTGATGGTGTGGATGTACCTTGCACGGCTCCCTTTACCACAGAGATAAACCCTTTCCACAGTTCATCTGGGTCCATCTCCACATGTCCTACTTCTGGATAGAGGAGAACAATCTGGGGAAAGATCACACTTGTGTATCGGATTTATTTAGCAGGTGGGTGCTTTATGTGAGAAATTAAACACCAGAATAGATGAATACCTTGGTAGAACATGATCCTCGGACCTTTGCCTCTTTGTCATAGACGTGACATCTGATCGAGGTTGTACCTACGTCTACCGACAAAATGAAGTTTTCCTTCCTGAAACCGTTCCTGTGACTCCCCATGGTAGGAAAGTTTGTCCTGTTTGTTCTCAGTTCCGCTCCAAGACACTCATGTTCATCTCACAGTGGTCCTGTATACAAGCCTGAATAATGACCCGATAAAAGCTTATCTGCACCAACTGAGGCTGCGACTCCACCTTTGGACTCTGGTTCCAGTTCAACCTGTTTGAGTCAACAGATTGCTACAACCTGTTTCTGAATCGGAGCAACCAGTCACATCACCAGTTTCAGCAATTAAAAGTGAAAGTGGGTCCAGAGTTTGGGCGAAGCTAAACTACCCTGCTGAAGCACGAATTCAACAAACTCAACGGTTAAGCTAAGGCTAACTGGTTACGTGACATTTAAACCGTTATTAGCTACGAAAAGCATCTTCTAACGTGTCTGTCGGTTTCTTTAGCACCCTGTCTGTTCTCAGTCCCTGCTCAATGTCGCTGATACAAAGATCTAGTCTTGAGAAAGGTACGGCGAAAGTTGTAGATCTGAAACCGCGCAAACCCGAAAGGCTCTTTCCGTGTGGGCACCCGTAGTACGTCATTCGCATGCGCAGTGCTCGCCTCAGTAGCATGTGGATGTTTTCATTGGAGCACGCGTGTGTGGGGTGATTTTGTGCTGTGCAGACCACACAACATGACAAAAACAGACGTAAGAATTGTACTGCACTTATACTGCTTACGTGAATAGACTTTGATGTGTTATATACACGTTGTTTTAAGCTAACCCTTGTTTGTTAGGGTCGGTGTGAGCGCACAAGCTAGCTGCCGGGTCACCAAATATCTGTATAGCTGTAGTCTGGTACTTGGATATAATGCCGTTATTGCATTTGAAAGTACAGGTATTTACAGAGACCATTAATAGTTTTTATAATAGTTTTTTTTAATCAAGCAGGACTAACAGACCTCCTTATTCAAGCATCCTAAATGTGAACATTTCTGTCTTTAATGGCGCCCTAAACAATAACATGGACGTTTCTGCTTTGTTAGACAACACGAGACGGATTTGCAGACTTTGAGTTGTGTTTTTGTGAAATATTGACTGACAGGTCTGTTTACTTCAGGCTACAAGACGAAGAAAAAAACAGAGCAAAGTTGTAGAAGAGGACAGCGCTCACACTGGTAAGTCAATCCCTGTAAAGAGCTGGGAATTCACAGTAAACATGACTATTTAACCCTCGTAATGTCCTCGGGTCTTTTTTGACCCCAAAGAAAACCTTTGTTTTTTCATTCAAAACAGGTTATAATTTTACGTAAAAGATCTATTGGCCTTAAATTCCAAAACAAATGGACAATTTGTGGACAATGTGTTGGACTGAAGTAAGACTAAAGGTGTAACACAAAATTGATTCACAATTTGTACAATATGCATTGAAAAACAGCCAAACCATTTGGGGTCATTTTGTACCCCAGAGGACACAAGGAGTATGGGAATCGGGAGGACATTACGAGGGTTAAACTGAGTAATATCAATAAATATGAATCCTTCAATCCATAGTTGTTTCAGAAGAGCAGATTGAGATTGCCTCTTCAAGTTCAGAGGGCGATAGTACCACCAAGAGCACAGACGTGGAGATGACACAGGTCGAGGAGCACCAAGACAAGCAAGGTATTGCATATACATTCAGCAGACACTTAATTAGGTACAACTTGCTAGCATTATATCAGATCCTCTTTTGGCTTTGGACATGCCTTACTGTTTTGAGGAATGGATTGAAAGCTCCTGGAAACATTCCCTAAAGATTTTGCTCCAACTTCACATGATGGCACTGAAGATTTGTTGCAGATTTGTCAGCTGCACATTCATTATTTGAATCTCCTGTTCCACCACATCCTAGAAATGCTCCATTATACTGAGATGTGGTGACTGTGGAGGCCATTTAAGTACATTGAACTCACTGTTATGTTCAAGGAACCAGTTTGAGATGATGTGAGCTTTGTGACATTGTGCGTTTATCATGCTAATCTGAAAATTAGTACACTGTGATCATAAAGGGACATGGTGAGAAACGATACTCAGGTAGACAGTGGTATTTAAACAATGTTCAGCTGGTACTAAGGGGTTCAAAATATGCCAAGAAAATATCCCCCACACCATTACACCGTAATGTAATTGGCTGATTAGATAGTTGCACAACAGGTGTACTTAATGAAGTGGCAGGTGAGTTTACATCACACAGCATATCTGCTTTTGAGCTGTGTGAGTAATTCAAATACCTCAGATGAACGTTGTGATAGAAGTTAAAGGAAACACTCCCATAGCAACTGTATCCAGGCAGAGGAAAAAAAGGACATACAAAAGATAGTTTATTCAAATAATCAGTTGTAAGGATGTTTACTGGATGTTACTCCTGAAAAAGGAAATATAATAAATTAATTTAAAAAAATTCTCATCTGAAATGCCTAATTAATGATGATAATAAAAAAGTAATCAGTATTATTTGGAAGCCATATACTATTTTTAAAGCAGTACTTCTAATATAAAACACACACCCTTTTGACTGAGGCCGCAAAAGGTTTAGTTTGTCCTCTCGGAAAAATTGAATTAACAGCAGTCAGTTTTACAGCATCTTTGAATGACACCACATCTTTTTTTACTAGATGAACAGACGCTGATCATCTCTCCAGCTGATGCAGCCAGTTCTGCTGAGCGAGCTCTGAGCCAGACCGCAGAGACAAAGATGAAAAAAAAGATTCAGAAATGTGGAGTTAAAAAAGGTACTGCAAATACAACACCAGTGCATGAAGGCCTCATTTTAATTCAGCTGTAAATATTTTCCATTTTCAAATTAAGGCTGCATTTACTCCAGACTTTGTCAAATTCTTTTGAGACAGTTTTTGGAAACTGTAAAGTTGTGGTGATCGGTGTATTGGACCAAAAACCCACAGAGATGTTAAAAGCCTCAGCTGGCTGTAGTTCAGGAGGTTCAGGAGGTAGAGTGGGTCGTCTACCAATCGAAAAGTCAGTTGTTTGCTCCCCACCTCCTTTAGTTTGCATTTTGAAGTATTCTTGGGCAAGATACTAAAGCCCAAGTTGCCCCCAATACAGCCATGTAAGTGTGTCTGTGAATGTTAAACAATGAGCTTGTATGAGTGTGTCTATGATTGGGTGAATAAGGCTTAGTAAAAAGTACTGTGTAAGTACCAGTCCATTTACCATCTGTGATACTTTCTATCCTCTGTAGTAAATGGGAAACAAAAGGCAGCTGCTGTTAAGAATCCTCCATCAAAGAAAACAAAGGGCAACAATGATGGTAAGAATTCATCTTCATGCTGAATACTTTTTTCTTTTTGTACGGTGCCAAATATTCCTGGAGAGGTGTTACATTCACACATTTCACTGCTTAATCCTGCTGCAGGTTTTTGTCTTTTCGTTGGCAACCTGAACAGCACTAAAACATATGAAGAAGTCAACGAGTCACTAGAAAAATACTTGATGTCACAATGTCTTCTGTTTCAAGACATCCGATTAGACAGATCCAGGTAAGTTCTCTTTGTTTTCATGTTCAGTCCTCCAAGAGGTGTGATCAAAATTTTCTCTGTCCACGGTGGCAAAAAAACTTCGATGATCTAAATTTGGTCGTCTCTTTTTGTACTTCTGGACCATTTCCAGTTTGGCTGATGCTGATCACTGATCACTGCAGAGGGCTTGGAAGAGTTTTTGCAATCTTAATAAAGACTCAAACTTGTGCAAATACCAATATCTGTGCTAAAGTGATCCAGCACTTATGTGGAGGATTATTACTCATGACGAGAACTGAGTGTTTGGCTAAATCCCAAAGACCAATCAGCAATTTTCACTGTACCTGCTGTGGTAAATCTAAGCTGTAGGTACATGAAGAGTGGAAAGGTAGATGACATACCTGTGGAAATAAGTCTAGAAGAGAGGACGGTGGACTTGAGTACTGGAGAAGAGGTGTACTGGTACCAGTGTGGGTTAGAAGTGATGGATGTGTTTAGGGTGGGGGTGTGATTACATCTGGGATGAGCTCTGAGCCCCTTCTTGTTTGCAAAGGTGAGGGACAGGCTGATAGATGAGGTCAGACAGGAGACTGCGTGGATTATGATGTTTGCAGGTGAGGTGATCTGTAGTACGAGTAGGGAGCAGGTGGAAGAGAGCCTGGAGAGGTGGAGGTATGCTGTGGAGAGAAGAGGAATGAAAGTCAGTAGAAGCAAGACAGAATACATGCGTGTGAAGGAGATGGAGACAGGTGTAAAAGGTGAAGCTGCAAAGAGTACAGATAGTGAAGGTAGATTAGTTGAAATACCTGAGGTCAACCATCCAAAGCAATGGGCAGTGAAGAAGAGAGTACAGATGGGTGGAGATGAGTAGGATAGCAGCAAGAGTGAAAAATTAAGGTTTAAAAGATGGTAGTGAGACCTACTCTGATGGCATTGGCCTACACAATGACACTAGTATAAATACTGGCAGTGGCATCAGCCACTTTCGTGGGCACTGTTGTAGGCTCTACATAGATTCAACACAGAAATCTAAATAAAGGTGTTGCAGAGTGCATTAAAAGGTGTAGAGGTGAATTTTTACATATATTTTATAAATTCTGCTGCTGGAAAAAATAATTTTTTTTCCTGTTGTAGGAAACATGCATTTGTACATTTGACCTCAGAAACGGACTTGACGAAAGCGTTGGCGTTAAATGGAGAGAAACTCCTTGATAAGCCAATGAAAATCACCAAAGCAAAGATCAAAAGTGAGGATAAAGTGAAGATGAAGGCACCCTCACTGGACAAAAAAGGTAAAAAAGAAAAAGTAGAGACACAAAGGTACGATTCAGTGAAGCTTTAAAAAATTAGCACAGTCTTAACTGGATATAAGATTGAAATCTTTGTCTAGTGAAGATAAAAGCCTGTACACAGCAAACACACTTGTATTGTGACTACTGTCATGATCCTGTGTTTTTACTGAAGGTTTTTCCGTTTCTGGACTTTGAATCCTTGTTTATTATCAAATATCATTTTTTTTGTTTCTGTATTTATTTTCCTTCCTGTTCCCTCATAACAGCTACCACATTTTTATCCCCTGCAGTAAATGGTAAAAGGAAAGCAGATCCCATCACTGAGAATTCCCCGTCAAAGAAAGCAAAGGTCATCAATGATGGTATGAACCCATTACTGCTTGTCTTATAAGTTACCCCAGAAAAGGTGATGTCTTTACTCGTCTCATTACTTCATTCTGCTTTAGGCTTTTGTCTTTTTATTGGCAACCTGAACAGCTCTAAAAAATTGGAAAAAGTCAAAAAGTCACTAGAAAAATACTTGATGTCACAAAGTCTCCTGTTTCAAGACATCCGATTAGCCCGATCCAGGTGAGCACATTTTGTATTTTCATGTTCAGTCTCTTTCTACGTGAGATAATTCTTTTTTTTTTGCTGCTACATAAAGTAGTTAAAGTTATTTTCTGCTGTTGTAGGAAACATGCATTTGTAGATGTTCTCTCAGACATGGACCTAACTAAAGCGTTGTCGTTAAATGGAGAAACACTGCTTGGTAAACCAATGCAGATCGCCAAAGCAAAGATCAAAAGTGAGGACAAAGTGAAGGAGAAAGCTCCGGAGCAAAAAAAACAAGGTAAACGTCACAAAATAATTTGTTTAAATCTCTGTTGCATATGTTCTGTTACCTAATCCAAGAACTCATTATTGAGCTGTAAGAACTTGTGTACACTACATTTATCACATAGTATAAAAGGTGGCTCTAGCGTCCCATTGCTTTTCATAAGGCTGCATTCGTTTTAAAGGCCGCTGGGATCGCAAATAGACTTCCAGTCCTTTAGAAGTCTTTGGAAAAATGTCCCTCAAATCTCCTGCTGAGTTTAAAGGCTCAGTCACTTGTTTTGGGTCACATTGAGTAAAATCCATTGGATAGTGTGGTTAATCACGAGTTGGTAGTCAATGAGCGTGATGTCTCTTAGTCAGATCTGCTCCTCATCGTCACATCCGGTTTCAAAACGCCAAGATGGTCACGGTGAAAATGCTCGTCTTGAGGCTTTGAAGCAAACCAGTCTTAAACCGGTGGGTGACGTCATGGTTGCTACGTCCATCCTGAATTTATCAACTTAACTGTTGGATTTCTGACGTGACGATCCTGAAGGATCAAACATGACATGGGCCAAAAAGAATAATGTCAGCTTGAATACATTAACAGTGGAATTTGAGGACTGTCCTCTATTTTTGCAGCCAAAGATGCCAGATGTTTGTTTGTAAAGAACTTGCCTCACAAAGCAACAAAACAAGACATTCTGAAGATCTTCCCCAAGGCCATCGCCGTCCGGTTCCCTGGTGGAACTGAAGAACCAAGCAAAGGGTGAGGGTTTTGACTTCCTGTCACACAGCGGCATCAGAGGAGCAAATCATTTGTTACTTGTTTGTACTTTAAAAGGGGACCTGTTATGCTTTAACAGTCTAAAATCTTTGATGGGGTTTTGCAGACAATCTTCAACTTTGTGAACGCAGTAACTCAAGAACGACGTGACAATGTTCAAATCCATACCGTCGATGGATCTATGGTATGGATTTGAACATCGACACATAGATGCATCTAACTAAAATAATTGATAAGTTAGTTCTTACCGTGATGATGCCGATCACAGAAGGTGACAGTACTCTGTGGCTTACAGGGTTCTTACTTAGCCATTTGCTTTTGAATTGATGTGGTGAATAAAGTCACAGAGGCTCATATGCACCTCATTATGATCTACTGAGACCTGGTAACTATGTGTTTTACAACTTGTGCAACCTAAAGGTTTTACTGCCAGGAAGCTGAGGGGTAGCGCAGGTGGCCAGCATTGTTTTTATTTCTGTCATAAATATCTTGTTAGAATGGTGGAAGTTCATGTTAAACCTATTGGGAGTTTCTAGTAATGAGGTCGATGTGCGTACAAGTAATCCTAAAGGCTTAGACTTCAGCCTGCTCTAAACTCTTTTCTCAGTGCAAGATAATTAAGAATTATTTTGAATAGTGAATCATACAAAGATACTCTTGTAGAGCCCAAAAATAAAGATAAGAAGTTGGGAATGATAGGTGCCCTTTTACGGATTATTTGTATTGCATTCTGAATGAAATGTCTTTGTTTTATAACAGCATTGCCTTTGTGGAGTTCAAAAACATATTCATTGCTAAGAAGGCGTGGAAGCAAAAACAAGGAGCCAAGATCCAAAACAGGGTTTTGATTGTTGACCGTGTAGGAGAGGCAAATGTTCGCAGAGTCACTAAAGCTGACGTTGAAAGCAAAAGCAAGAAAGGTAAATCTTTGTAAATCAAATTAAATGAACTGAAGCTACTAAATAGGCTTTTTTATCTGAATGTTAGTAAACTTAATCTGGACTTTGCATTTTTACACGTTCTGCCCTTCTCAGATAAAAAGGACTCGAAGTCGTCTCAAAATATAACTGCTGGCAAAACAGAAGCCACCGCACAATCATGCGAAAACCCAGAGAAAGCAAACGGTATGTGTCCATTTCATATCACTCATTCCAGTGTTTCAAATAGGCTGCTTGTTCACACCAGTCTGGTATTAATGTTCACCTTTAATGTGTCAGAGTAAAACCTGCAGTGCTGAAGTATTTAAAAATGTTGTATTTAGTTCTGTCAAAGACACTGATCATCATGGGCCTCACTGAGAAGACAAGTGCAGAGACACTTAAAAGTGCCTTTGAGGAAGCCGTCAGTGCAAGAGTCGTTACAAATAAGAAGGACGTTTCACAGAGGTTGGTAGTGCGAAGCTGTCTTTTTACTGTGTTAAACAGAGTTCATGATTCTCACTTAGATGTGCTTTACATTTTGTTTTCACCAGGTTCGGCTTTGTGAACTTTGGCAGCGAAGAGAGTTGCAAAGCTGCGAAAGAAGCCATGGAGGACTGCGAAATAGATGGCCGCAAAGTGACTATCGCTTATGCACATCCCAAGGGTAAAAGAAGTCGGAAAGCCCAAGGTGGCTTGGATGGGGACCACCCCGGACAGCTTGTAGGTCAGGGAGATGTCAAAGGAGGAGAAAAGTTGAAAGGTGAAAAAGCCAGTTGAGGAGGAAGCACTTACCTTACTACTGTCAAAGGGCTCAATGTAGAGAGGCCAACAAAAAGTGCCGATTTAACACAGCAGCATACCGGGGGTCACAAACACAGCAATGAAGTTCTCTTTAGCTTTACTTTACTATCTCTATGTTTTAGTTTTCCTGCTCAAACCTTTACTAAAATCCACTGTAGTTAATTTCTTCTTGTTTATTAGTCAGTGTAACTAGATGATGCTATTTTCACTTTGGGTTTCTGCACGCACGCTAAAAGCTTCCAATTAAACAAAGAACCAGCAACTAGTGCAGCTTAAATAATGTAGCTAATTCAAATCCAGTACCAAAAAGTTGGGTTTGTAAATGTTCCAAACCCATATTTATTCATAATAGAACATAGAAAACATAAAAAAATTAATTTGATGGCAGCAACACATCTCAAAAGTTGGGACTGCTTCTTGTAACAATAGTCCGTAAACGTCTGGGAACTGAGAAGGGCCGCTGCTGGATTTTTGGGAGAGGAATGTTGTCCCATTCTAGCTGCTCAGCTGTCTTATTTTTTTGTTTCTTGATGCTCCAAATGTTTTCGGTTGGAGAAAGGTCCAGTTCAGACTCTTCTACTATTAAGTATGTGGTTGAGGATCGTCTTGGTGATTTATGCAAGGCCTTCCCTGAAAAAGACACGCTCAGGGTAGGAGTGTATGCTGCTCTAAAACCTGTATATATCTTTAAGCATTGATGGTGCCTTTCCACATGTGCAAGCTGCCTGTTCCATAGGCACTAATGCACCTTCATACCACCACAGATGGTGGCTTTTGAACTGAGTGCTGAAAACAAGCTCTTCTTTAGGCTAAAGAATGTGGTGTCCCATGTTTTCCAAAAATCATTAAACATTTCAATTCTCTGAGCACAGAACAGTTTTCCTCTTTGCCTCAGTCCATTTTAAATAAGCTTTGGCTCAGAGGAGAAGGTGGTGTTTCTGGATCATGTTCACATATGGCTTCTGTGCATGATGGAGTTTTAACCAGCCCTTGTGGATGGCACAGTGAACTGTGTCCATGCAGTGATTTCCATGACAGACTCATGCCTGTTTTTAATGCACTATATATCAGGTATATTCAGTCTTGTCCTTTGCACACAGAGATTTCTCAGGACTCTGAATTCTTGTATGTGTTGTAGATGATCAGATAGCCAAAGTCTTTCTAATTTTTTTTTGAAGAACATAAATTCTGAAATGTAAATTCTAAATTCAAAAACTTGTGTGTGTGTGTGTATATATATATACTTTTTTTTTTCTCTTTCTCGCAGCTTCTGTTTTGCTCTCTAAACAAACTCATTCAGATATGTTCACAACAATAGACTAAGAAAGCTTATCCCTGGCTTTCTTTCTTTCCTTTTTGGTTTTAAAGTTTGCTTTGATTTAGATTAAATGGAGACTAAGTTTATGTGTATGCTTGTTTCAGGAAAAGGACGTGGAGGTGGCATGTTGCAGGATGCCGAAGCTTTGGAGGAAAACTAACTGCATATATACAAGACTTTCTTCTCTTGATGTAATTTGAAACCTGTGTGGTTGGTGTAAAATTGTCAATACTTGTACATTTGACAGCTTTAAACTTAGCTGTTATATTTTGTACTTTAAACCACCCAGTTCCTTAAATAAATCAAACCCCATTGTCACCTTGCCATTTCACATGAAGTGCAAGATTTGATGAGATGATGGGATTTTAAAATGTGAGAAAAAATCTTTTATTTCTAAACCAACTGTTTTTGTATGTGTGTGTGTGTGTGTTTACATGTGTAATAAAGACCTTAAAAGGTTAACCTTTTCTCAACCAAGTCACAAACTGCTTCTTTTCTGCCTCTGACCTGAAATAACACCACGTTCACAGCTAAACATGCCCTAATCTGCAACCCACGAAGAAACACGTCGAGGGGCTGCTGAATACTCCACTCTTAAACAGTCAGGCTCGCACACGCCGCTGCATTTTACTCCGATCTGTTGCAACTTGCAGACATTCGGCCCAAATGCGGTGTCCTTTAATGACCTCACATCCTGTTTTCCCACTTCCTTGTAAATGGACCGGTTTGGGACGGTCCGGGTCGCCGCGCAGCGTGGATCTCTGCTGTGTCCGCGCGTTTCTTCAGGCGCACGCTGCATGATCCGCAGTGTTTGCGGGCTGCAGAGGGCATCCAAGCAAACTTTCATGCAACAGCTCCCTATGCAGCGTCTGAGCTGATACAGCAGAGAGGGGAGGTAAGTCTGAACTCGCATGAATTAACGCTTGTTTACGCGATCATTGTAACTTTTAAAGCTTTTAAGCAAATGCGTCAAACCTCAGTTTCACAGCAACTTCTGAAAAGTTTTAAACAACTTTGATCCTTGTTGGTAAAAGTTATAAGGTGAGACTGGAAAGTGCTTTACGTCCTGTTCGGCTGCTGTGCTGAAACCGTGGAAATCTGCTTTTCTGATCCGACTAAAATATCAGAAGTTGACGTGTTTCTCATTAAAGCAACATGTTTACTGCCTTTGGTGCTGGATTTGTTTTACAAGTTTAAAGCCATTAAATGCGGCTCAAATGGAATTAATTGACACTTCACCAGTGACCTCAGCTTCTCAATAGTAAGGAGGCAGTGGAGACACATTTTACAGCAGTTGCACACCTGGGTCTGCGTGGGTCTTACGTTCAGAAGTATTTAAGGTCTCAGTTTGCACATCAGTGCATCAGCCTTTACAGCACATAGAGTTGCTGTTGGGAAGTCGTTGCTTACAACTGTTCTCAGGTTCTGCATCAGTAGTCCTGCTGTTTCAGTGTTACTTATCTCATGTCTACCACCACGAGGCTTCCCCAGAGCATCATGTGTTCACTCATGGTAAAGTTAGTTTTTAGTGGTGATAAAAGGTTTGGCCTCCTGGTAGTTGTTTTATATGTACGTGGACTACAGATGAAAGGGAAAGCTGTGATAAAGTGTCTCTGTAAGCTTTTCGGCCACTCCTTTTCAGCAGAACTGTTTAAATAGGCATCAATGTTGGTTCTCCAGGACCTTGTTCTTGTGAAAGGCTCAGATCTTTGGGCTGTGGAGCCCATAATTTACGATAGGTATGATTTACTGTTCAGCCTCAGCAGACCTGCAGTATCAGTTACACTTAATTTCCAGATTGGTATGCTGGAAGAAACCACTTCCACCTGACATTATCTTCGTTTATGCACTCAGTACTTGGTTGGGGCTCATTTACCACAAATTACTGCATCAGTGGGTTCAGCTCGTGCCACTGCTGAGGTGCTACTGAAGCCCGGGGTGCTGTGATAGTGGCTTTCAGCTCATCTGTATTCTTGAGTTGGGTATTTCTCATCTTCCTCTTAACAGTTCTCCACAGATTTTTGGAGGGGCTCCGATCGAGCGAGTTGGCTGGCCAATCAAGCATAGTGATATGATAGATATATGATAAGATATGATATCTTTATTGTCATTGCACAATGCATTGGAATTTTGATGGAGCCATCCTCCAGGTTTCAGGATAGAAATAAGAAATATAAATAGGATAAATAAGGATTTGATATTTACAGTGAAAATGGTAATAAATGTTTTATTTACAAATAAACAAAAACAAAAAACTGTGCTCCAACTATCGGAGGATCACACTCCTCACCCTCCCCGGTAAGGTCTATGCCGGGGTGCTAGAGAGGAGGCTCTGTCCTTTAGTCAAATCACTGATCCAGGAGGAACAGTGCAGTTTTCATCCTGGCTGCAGAACGCTAGACCAGCTCTTCATCCTCTACGATATTCGAGTGTGTGTGGAAGTTTGCCCATCCAGTCTACATGTGTTTCGTGGACTTGGAGAAGGCATTTGACTGCATCTCGTGGGGTATCCTGTGGGAGGTGCTATGCGAGTATGGGGTGGGTGGCCCATTGTTGTGGGTCATTCAGTCTCTGTACAACTGCAGTTTGGTACGTATTGCAGACAGCAATAAGTCAGACTCATTTCCTGTAGGAGTTGGACTTCACTGGGGCTGCCCTTTGTCACCGATTCTGTTCAGAATCTCGTCTCTGCTCTTTGCGGATGATGTGGTCCTGTTGGCTTCATCAGGTGGTGGCCTCCAGCTCGCAGTGCAAGGGGTTTGCAACTAAGTGTGAAGCAGCACCTCTAAGTAAAAGGACATGGTCCTCAGCTGGAAAAGGGTGGAGTGCCCACTCCGGCTCAGGGACGAGTTGATGCCCCAGGTGGAGGAGTTCAAGTATCTCTGGGTCTTGTTCACAAGTGATGGGAGATGGGATTGGGAGATTGACAGACATTTTAGCATGGATTAAAATCAGTGCACTGTGATGTTAAGTTTTTAATTTGTATGTTCAAAGGGCGCTAAATGAAAAAGTACATTTTAGTTATTAGATATTGTTACTGACATGGAGCTCTTGGATAAGTCAGGTTCAGTCAATGAGTCACACATAATTGCAGTTGTGACTATTTTTAAACTTGACTATTGTGCAAAGGTGCAAAGGTATTGCGGCTTATCCTGCATCCATTGTTACTTAACACCCTAATACTACATACTACATGCTCCATGTATCATAATTAACACACCTTTAAACATGCAGACTGAGACCTGTGATTGTGCAGATTAGATGTTTGTTTTCAATTCTATACAAGCAATTTAAAATGCAAAGTCATATTGAGTGCATTAACACTGATGTTCCAACATGAAAATCAACAACATTAAGAATGAACTGTCAGGACTTTGAAGGTAGATCTCACGATGCCTGGAATACATTGTTAGGTAGGATCTTGCAGTTTAGTCGGGTTAGTCAGTCCTTTCTTCCGTGCAGAAGGCTCATCATTGCTTTGATAATACAGTATTTTTTCCTTGTTATCCAGTTATTCAACCCTTGTCTACTTTTGTTTTTGTCTCCACTGATGAAAAGTCAAATGGAAAAATAAATGAATGACAGACTCCCTCTTGGGTTTAGGTGGCTTTCCCTTGAGACACTATAAAACTAAATCACTTTATGCCCTTGATCACAATTGACAGAGCTGAAGAGATCCTCAAGTGCAAAAGACCTTCTGCCAATGATATAACTGGTGATATAGTGTAAAATTATAATTTTCCACATTTCTTCATAGTTGTGGCACTTCTGAGAAAATGAAGATGAAAGAGGTGAAGATCATCAATCCGGGCCTGGAGGACGAGATGGTGAATATCATTTCTAATATTATTTGGTTTGCTCATATCATCTAGTTCTGTGCTGAAAATGCACCACTGTAAAAGACTTTCTCAGTCAGCTGGAAGTATTTGCTTCTTTGTTGTTTTTTTTTTTTTCTTTGTTTTTTTTTCTTTGTTTTTTAAGGAAACACGTGTTTACCACAGATGGACATCAGCCAATGCTTTGTGGACTCAGCATTTTAAAGCCTTAAGTTTACCTTTATTACTCTTGGCATGTTGGTTTACTAGATCCAGAAGTTACCATATTTAGACGTGTGGAATGCTCGGTTATCACGCTAGGAAGTCAGAAACTGTAAAATTTCACTCATCAAAACTGGGCAAACTTCTTGGATGGTCTGTACCAGTCAGCAGGCCGTATTATTTGTCAGATAATTTCATTAAAATGTTCCAGCACACAAACAGTGCAAACATGATGGAAACATTCAGATCCATCACAGCGACTTGGCTACAGCCAGTCAGTTACAGAGGTGCCCGCCTTTAATCCATTACGTTATTAAAAAGATACACCCCTGGTTGTTGTGCAGGGAGAAATTAGCTATAGAGTCTCTAACTGTTGGCTTACGTTCGCAGCTGCTTTCAAGTGGCCACTAGAGGAATTGCAGTTTGTAGCACTTCATTTATCTGACATTTTGCAGTGTGCATTAACAGTATAACACATTAGTGTAATCACCTTACAGGTTTTGGTAATAGTAATGTAATACAATGTAATTACTGTACTAAATTCAGTAATCGCATTACAATTACAACTGTGTTGTTACTTTGCAACGGTTCTTCAAACAAACATGCTGTTTTCTTTCTGCACTGCAACCCGCTGATTTCAGTTAATGTACAGCGGGGAGGAAAACGGCGGAGTGATCTACAACTTTTGAGAAGTGGCGATAGTAATATTACTTTTAATTTTTCTTGTGTGAAAGGACAAGAGCGCAATGGTAAAGTGCAAATGGCATCCAGGACAGGAAGAAATGGATTCTTCTGCTAACACAATTTCAGCTCTTTGCAAACATCTGTGCAGACAACATGCAAACACAAAGTTAACCAGAAACTGAGTGTATGTTGACCCCAGCCCTGTGCCCGGAGCCTGATCTCCAGCAGTAAGAAAGGCAGTGATTGTTGGGTCAGGAGCAGGCAGGTTGAAGCGTTGCAGATTTAATTTCTACCTGTGCATGTTTCTACAGAAGAATGACTGTGGAGAACCCTTTGAAGTCTCTTTGTGCTGGGTATCAACTTTGCTTTGTGTTGTCTGCTTCGTGTTCAAAGCTCATTAGGATAGGAATTTGTGCCAGTGTGTGGGACTGAAACGAAAGCTTATATTATTAACTGGTAAAAAACAATGC
>VOQJ01030952.1:7976-26353 GCA_015052665.1 Apistogramma diplotaenia
AAAAACCAGCCAAAAATAAAATGCAGTAAAAAAAAAAAAAAAACATGATTAAATACAATAGAACATATCTTAATGTTTTAATTAAGGAAACTGTGTCGGTATGATAAACACAAACAGAGGCAGCATTCCTGTGTAAAATATAACTAAGCGAACTCTGGTAAAACAAAACAAAAAGGAAGTAAGAAGCAAAAACTGCTGTAGCTGTCAGGACTTCCATATTCTGTTCAAATGTATGCAAAACTCAACTGTTAATTTAAATTTAGCCAATACAAATACCATAAACATTATGAAGTCACATCGTGTCTAAGTGCTAAAAGTCTTTGGTGCTTCTGTAACCATTCCCTGCTCTTTACATCTCATTTGCTTGGAACAGCTCATATACAAATATCCGTGCAGATCCCAGCCTATCCAGCTCTCTCTATTTCTAATGAAGACAAAACTGGAAGAACCAGTTGAAGGTAAAGACCCTAGGTTAGATTCCAGACAATGGCCAATCTAAATAAGGATAAAAGCTTTTTATTCCTCCCCCACAGGGTAAACTTTACCTCACTTTACCTTGGACAACAGTGCAGCCATGTTAATTAATATCTTTCTTGTGTAAAAAGTGAAAATCATTACACAGTGTGATCCTGTAATGAATGACTCAAAAGCACTTTTTATATTGTTTCTGGTCAGCTGAAAATCAAGCAGGGCTTAATATCAAATAACAAATAGTCATTGTTACGAACTGAGTGGGTGAGGGGTGGAAGCCGACTTTACAAACATGATCTTTACACGCAGCTACTAACACCCAGGCACCTGCCTGCATAGAGTTAACCCGAGGCATCTCTATTCCAGAATGCACTAGTATTCACACTTCAGAGTGTCGCTGGAGTCAGCATAAACTCGAGCTGTTTCTCAACTAAACAGGAGACACTTACACAGCTTGGTTCTTGAACTACCTCAGATCTAAGAGAAGTCCACTATCACATTAAAATGAGCCAACAAAAAAGAATTTGTTTTGCTTTGTTTTGATGCCCGTCTTGTCTGGCAGGTTTTGCAATCAGAATCACGATCTTGCACAGCATTTGTACTGCTGTGAAAAACAAACATTTCCGAGATGAGCTCTAAAAATTCTCGATATGCTCCTCTTGCTGTTGTTTTTCTTTGATGTATTTTTAAATTGTATTATTCGCACAAGCACACATGTAATATGTCAATGCCAGAGCTGACATACAGGAAAGAGAATTTGTTATCTGCAAACTTTTTGCAGTGTACAACATTTTTGTCCTCAGAAACGTGGACACTTGCAAACTGACAAGACACTAACTAAGTGGACATTTCTGTCACAGTAAAGGGCGTGTTTCATTTTGGCTGCTCTGTCTGGTTCTGCTAGTCAACATTAGGGTAGAGACAATCAGAACGGTGTTTGCATACAGTTCCTAGTATTTTGTTTCGCAAGCCAGTGTGCTGGTGGGTGTGGAGAAAAAAACAAAAACATAGAACCACTTTTATGTAGATCCAAAACAGCAATCGAATCTCCTAAACTGACAAATTTCTGTGCATGTGGTTGTTTTATCAACTCGAAAGGGTAATTGTGTAACTGGAAGCGGCCTCCAGTGCTTCCGACAGGTTGATGTTGAGCACGGTCTGAGCAATAAATCATCTAAGATACAAAGGAAACTAATGCAGCAAGAGCAAAACCACTAAATGTCATGCTTAGCATGTTTTATAACAGGTCTCTTAACTAATACTGACTTGCATTATCTACCACTTGTTTTACGGTAAACCACTTCCTTTTAATAAATTAAAACGTGCCACACAAGTGTGTGTATAGATTATACATGTCATGTCATTTTTGCAGTTATATGCAGGACGTTTTCAGAGTTGGTCAAAAAACTTTTGTTTTGCGAGTGGATGTGAAAATTTTTTAGATGCATGAAAAACTAATATGTTTGGTGTACATGTTATATATTTTTGATCAACTGAGAGTAAAAACGGTGGTTTTGAATGTAGGTCACCCTGGTGTTTCCTGCAGTGAAGGCACAACCTTGCCTGAGGTGTCTGACATTTATTGACTTTAACTGTACAGACTGACTGCAGAGTGGTGTCAAAACAAAACTCATTAAAAGCTAACGAGATGAGCTGCTTGCAGCTGTATAACAAGTCATCCTAGAATCTCCCTCCATTTCTGCCCCTGGATATTTCAGGACATGATAAAAATACCCCTGAGATCAGCTGGTGGTAGTTAGAAGCAGTGCATTCAGCAGCATTACTTCGAAACTGATTTATATGTACTTTTATACCAGGTCTAAACCATTATTGAAGCATAAAGGTCTAAGTTGGATGAACTTTGATATGAGATGGGCAATAAAATGTGCCAGCTAATAGCGAAACAGGATACGAAACAACACAACTACTCACGAATACCGTGACCACAACTGTGTGCCAGTTTCCGTTTGACTGACAGCTAAAAAGCTAACGTTGGCATATTTGCTTAATATGAAGAGTGTGCCAAGTTTTGAGAAAGAGGCGGTAAATCCTAACCAAAAGTTCGTAAATATCCACTGGATTTTAAAGTAATTTGTGCAGTCCTGTTCTTTTCGTGAGCTGTTAACATACCCATGGCGATATACTCTCTCTTCACTCCCGTTTTTTGCTCCATTGCTGCCAACTGATCAGTCACAAAGTTCTTCTCGTGGAGCAAAGTCACGAAGCGCTCCTTAAAGTGACTCATTTTCGGGCCTTCCCGAGCCTGCCACGTTAAGACAACAGCACAGAAAACAATTCGGATGTTACAATGCCCCACACTCGAGGAGTTTACAGCAAAACGAGCGGTTCGTTTACTCACCTCTGATAGTGTGCCCGAAAACTTGCCGCTGTGTGAGTGTCCGATGATTCCACCGGGGTGCGGTGACAGTGGAGGGAGGAGCTTACATGTCGCACGCTGTCCAATAGCAGAGCTCTGCTGAGTAACGTGCACTGCTGCGGTGGAGAAAACAAACTACCCAGGTTCCGGAGGTGCCCACGAACCATTGCGATACTATTGGGCCCCGCTATTGTCCTTTATTATAATACTAAATATATAATTTTCCCAGACATCCAGGAAATATCACGGTTCATTAGAAGAATTTATAACTTATTAGGCAACTTTTAGGCAGAAATGAATAAAGCATGGCTGTTTACCAAGTTTTATCAATGTGCAACTTCTTGGGCCTGTAACTTACGTGTGTAGAGTCTACTTGTCTAGGCAGGTATGATTATTAAGACAACTGGAAAATCAAGATAAGGTGTTTACATTGCGCAATTCTTATCGGAACACTCATCTTATGACTAAATTGTTGCAAACCAGGATATACCAATATTTGCACATAACCAGGATAACTTTGTTTTGTATATACCAAATATACTCAGTGTGTTTTAACATTTTTATACACTGAACAGGCTGCTTATAAAGAAAATAACTTTTTTGATAATAGAAGTACCCACTGGTTGCAGCCTTGCGGGCCTACACAATAGCTACCTCACCCAAGGAGATCTGTGTGCTCACAAGCTGAGTCACAGCAATTAGAGTAGGCAGAATGTCACAGCAAGCAAGTAAGAGTGCAAAATAAATACTATTCAGAACATGTAACTCTTATCTCTCAAACCTCAAGAGGCTGTTTGTACTTCTGTAAAAATAACTTCTCTGTAGCTCTTGTTACAGTACTTAAAAAAAACACACATCAGTACCCCTCTTAACACACTGAAAACGTTTGTACAGTATTGCTTTATTATTTCTTATCAACAGTTCAGAGGGTCAAAAGTAATGCAGTGGCACAAGGAAACGTATTTCTCTTTCATAAATTACAGTTTTATGATTCTCACAATACGAATGTGTTTCCCCATCCACATTAGTCTTACTCATTGTGTTCAAACCCACTGCTGTTGTCTCTACACATACTTTGCCACTAAAGACATTTGTCATTGTGTTTCTCAACTGAATCTCCCAATTCATCAAAAGAGTTTGCACTTTTTTTAGTCACACGTACGAATTTCTCATATAAATACTGACTAGCACTGAACTAGTGTTTTTACAGTTTTTCTCATTTCATGTACAAAAACATGTCTTAACACAGTTAGACACATGTACAAACTGTATCCGAAGAAGTGAAAACTGCAATGTAATATTTATGGTAAACTAGGAGTGTAAGAAGACTCATTCATGAAAGTATAAACATGGAAACACTGCTGCTGAAGTACAATCTCACTCTCTGCTTGAGTGAGTGTTTTTAATGAAGCACCAAGATTACAGTTTTTCTCAACTGCTTCTGTTTTTTTCACATGTATGTTTTCCAATTACTGCTTGTTTTTTGTATCTTATTCTTCCTATTTTCTCCTCCCGTTTTCTTTTTCTTGTTTTTTTTTACTGCCTGTCAACTTTGACATTGCTACAATTCATATAAATTTATCTGAACAATAATACAATTTTAATAAATACAATTAAAGGAAAAACACTGAGCCTATAGAGAATCTATAGAGTTCATCTTGGAAACGGAAATATGCTTGGCTCAACAGTGCACACAGATCATAATTCTGATTGTAAAAGCTGCCCGACAAGACAGGCTTTTAAAAAAAAAACAATATTTGCATTAACATGCAGTTTATTGCACCAAAGCAAATGAGAAAAACTATAAATGATACACATGATCACGGACATTTACCACAGAGTTGCTGTGAATATGGAGTGTCAGCAGAGGGCAGTCTGTGACTATTTCTGGGATAAAAGTCTCAGGCATTCCTCGGGGAACCCTGCAAAACCAAGAAAACCACAGATATGAAAGCAGGGAGTCAAAAGCTTCTACTTCTGTTTCTTCAGTCCACAGGGAGGTGAGTGATCTTGCACAACCCTCCCTCTCTGTTTCACATGGAAAGGTGTGCCCGAACACATTTTGTAGGATTTTATGCATCACTGCACTTTAGAATTAGAATTTAAGTTCTCTCATCAGTGAGAGTTTGAACTCTCGTCATGTACTCACACTGAAAACTCCATCAGGATGATGATCCTTACAGTTTTGATTGTCATGCTGGGTTTTCTGAGTCAAGGTGAGTATTTCTGAACATTTATCGAAAGTTTTGTTAAATTTATCTGTTGATTTTAAATGATCTGGTTTATCAGAATCGACTGGTAATATTTATATTGTATTTTGTATTTCAGAGTCTTCTGCAAATGAATTTCTGACTCTAACTGATAAATCCAAGTCTGTCAGTCCTGGTGGGGCTGTGACCATCAGTGCCACAGAGAGCTCAGATATTGGTGCTGATCTCATCAACTCATTTCTTTCTTTCTCGATTCAGTGGCAGTAGATCTGGTTCTCAGTACACCATCAGTGGTGTTCAGGCTCAAGATGCTGGAGATTACTGCTGTACGTGTGTGCATACCGGTGAAGTGTTCACACAATGATTTAGAGCTCTGGGAAAATCCTTCTTCAGTTTGGCCACAGGCTGCAAGTGCAGAGTGTTGGAGTGCAGACTGTGATGAGATTAATTGAACACAGTACTCATCAAGCAGAAACACAAAAGGACCAATAAATGAAAGACATTTTTCATTCATGCAGTTTTATCCTTAATATATATTATTAAATAGCAGCTATGTTTTTGAAAAGATGAAATTTTATCTTTCCAAAAACACAGCAGCTGCTAGAATAATTCCACTGATGGAAGCGGATGTGCAATTTCTATGAGGACAGTCAGGGTGTCACCACACCAACAGGATGAAAGGGGGTGGATGGGGGTTAGAATCAAGGCTGATAAAAACAACTTTGAAAGGTTTAATAATTATTATTATTATTGATGGTCATATGATCATTAATTCTTGTGTCTATTTCAAAATGCTTTACAGCAAATAACTCATCTCTTATGTATAAATGAACAGAGCTGTTTTTAGTACTTACTGTAAACAGTGAGTTTGGTTCCTCCTGTCCTCCCCAGTGATACAAACTCATTAAGTGGTTGTACAAAAATGTTGTGCACTATGAATAACCAACTCCAGTTTTTAAAGGCCCTGCCACCATTTTACTACAGCTAAATAAAAGATCAACACATTTTTCTACAAATCAAAAGAAAATGTTTATGAATGAATTTGCTTTAATCTCATTATTTCTTATCTATTTTTTACTGTCCTTGTAATAGAGTGCTTTTTCACAGTTTTGGCAGTTGATTAATTAAACAAAAAGTTGATTAATAATGACTAATAACAGTAATTTTAAGCAAAGTTAAAAATGCAATTCATCTACATCAGATTACATTTTATTAAAGGCAGTCAAACAGACTACACAGACTTTATGTTTAATCCTTAATTACACCTGCAGTGTAAATAAATTATCCAATTCCATTAGATTAAACTTTATTAATCCCTTTGGGAGGGTTCTGTCAGGGAAATTAAATAATTGAAGAGTAAAATAAAAATCGAGATCATAATCAGTGTAAATCCACACAATATCCTCTGGGATTGTGTGTTTCATGTTGCCTTCAGTGTGCTGAGAGCAGAGAAATCATTTCCATAGAGAGGAGGCTTTGCATCATCAGCTGATCCTCCAGAGAGCTGAGAAACTTTATAGTCCTGTGAGTTCAACTCTGCAGGACTCAGATCTGTCAGTGAACACAGCAGAAAGCACAACCAGTATGACCCTCATCACCATCCTCATCTGGACTCTGACCTGCTGCTGCTTCACAGGTTCATTCACTCAGCAACATTTCAAACATGACATGCTGCCTTTTCTCTCTTTTATGTCTGCTGATAAATGAATGATTTGTTTTTGTCTGCAGGAAGCAGCAGTCAGATGACTGTGACTCAACCTCCAATAGTGACATCTACTCCAGCATCTTCTGTCACTGTGACCTGTAAAACCAGCGAAAATGTAGCAACTTGTTCTGTTAACCAGTGTATGTTCTGGTATCAGCAGAAGTCTGGACAGGCTACACAGCTCCTAATAAAACAAGGGAGCACAACACATTCAGGAACACCAGCTCGATTCAGTGGCAGTGGAAGCGGCGCTAGCTTCTCTATGACCATCACTGGTGTTCAGTCTGAAGATGCAGCTGTTTACTACTGTATGAGTATTCATGTAGTGAACAGTGCAAATGTGTTCACACAGTGATTTTTAGTCATACAAAAACCTCCCTCAGTCAGACTGCAGAGACGCTGAGCTGTTAAAGAGGAAGAAACTCTGACACAGACCACCCAACACAGAGCTAAGTCAGAAACTCACATGAGTTTATATTCATAAGCACACTAAACTACATCTTTGAAACTGATTTGGATCATTTAAAAGACATTTTAATCTGTTAGAGGAGTTCAAATTCTTTAAGCACACAATATTTTTATTAATACATATTACATCCACCTGGGGTTGTATGTGTATGTTAGGTTTTTAACACAGGTGTTTCTGCAAATATTTAAGTAAAATTATATTTTTATAAACTTGAGTTATTGCTTGCTAATGTTTGTGTTAAATTTGAAGGTAATTTGGAGTTTGGAGAGCTAAACAGATAAATAGTAAGTATTTGTTTTCCTTTTGATCCATTTGCTAATCTTTCAGTGTGCAGATATGCTTAGAAAGGACATAAGGAGTCAAGTTTGCATGTCTTCCAAGGTCAGCTTGAAGTAACTGTATTAGCAGGTGTCAACAAGAGGTACTAAAACTGCATGCAAAAAAACCCACACATGAACAAGCTGACAGCTGGGATGGTGGGCAGCAATGGCACCCCGAGAGTTCTCTACGGTATTGATTGCTATGTCTCTGCCTAAGAAAATAACATTTTCCCATTAGATAATCCAGAATTCTTTATATAGTCAAATATCGAAAAAAAAAATCTAGTGTCACGAGCTGTCCTGCAGTGGTCATGCAAACACATTCTCCTTCACAACCTGTAGGGTTAGGTTTATGCCTTCAACTTGCTAACTAATTTGAGTTTGCTTTCTTTGCCAAGTGACAGATCATGACGTTAAAGCTACCCAGTGTATGTCCTGACCCGTGAGTGGATGACAAGTTTTACGTCACTGGCAGTGAGTGTCCAGCTCCTGAAAAGTGCACACTAATGCTGGTGTCATGCCTTTGACCTTTGTCCTCTGATAATCCTGGTAGGATAGGTAAGAACACTGTGAAATAAAAAACAATCATCATTTTCTATAACAACTGCGTTAATGAGTAGAAATCATTTTTCACTTGTTTAAAATACACTTTTAAATACACAATTAATTACACTTTTAATTTCTTTCTGTAACGATTGCCCTGATAGTAATTATAGTGGAATTATTTAATTACATGCATGTGTGTAAACGTCCACTTCAGAGTTTAAGTTGCAGAGCACAAGGTGCATGAAGTTGTTTTGTGAATGGATTGGCTTGATCACAGGTAGTAATAACTCATAATGAGCTGTGCCGAAGTCTTGCCTTTAGCCTCTTTAATAAGCCCGAGTGTCTGTAAAGGAGACTATGTTAGCATGGGATAGGGATAATCCTTTTAGCCACTGCTTTACCAGGAATAAGTCAGTCAACGTTTCCTCCCTCAGATTGGATGAGCTCCTCAGTGTTAAACAGGACCCACATTTCTTCAGTTTCACCTGCTCTCCTCTGCCTCGGATCTTCAGGGATTCATGCTGACATTTCTCACTCATAAAGACATTTGGATATCTGCTGTCAGCCAGGGGGGGGGGGGGGGATCTGCTGTGATACAGACTGAACCTCAATCAGGATGGAATGTGCGAAGAAGTTGTTAGAAAATGTAGTGTCGGTGAAAGTCAGGGAGTACGTGAAGGACTACTGCAAGAGGAATGGTCTGCTGACACTCTCGGTCTTCGCGGTGGTGACCGGCTGTGTGCTTGGATTTATACTCCGGTCACTCAACCTCTCCACACAGGTATGGATGAATGGATGGAAAGAAATTCAAGGAAAAACAAAGTGGCTCTCTTAGGTTGCGATTGACAACCGTTATATTAGACTATAGTAGTGAATGTGTAAACATTAAGACAACAGTTAGAATGAGACGTGAGAGGCAACTTGTCCTTTTGACATGTCACACACTGAGGTGGTAGTTGAGGTCAGTTATGCAATGATGAGAAGGAATGCAGCGATTCGCTCCATTCAGTCAGTAGAAAATACAGCTTTGTTTTATTTTTGCATCTTCAAGACAAAGAAAGACAACTTAATCAATTTCCTTTCAGACAATGGTTTAAAGAAGTACCTGATCCATTATTTAATGTACAAAATATAAAATAAATAAAGAAGTAAACATTTCCAGGCTCAATAAAAGTAGCTTTTTTTACAGTATTTAATAATAATTAATTAATCATTTTCCAGTATTGAATAATCGTAGTCTCTTGATTTTGATTTGATGCCATTTCATGCTGAATTTCTCTCATCAAAGTTTTTTTTCCCTCAGTATTTATAACTTCTTAAAAATGTCTCTTTCAAGGTTATATACTCCCAGCATGCAGTCACTGTGATGTAAGATGCTCTTAAGTGGAGCAGGTAGCTTATGTGCCCAGCGTGGATCATTGGTGTAATCTTGTCTGGAGGCAGTAAACCCAGAAAAAGTGCATTTTTATTCTTATTTGATGATCAGTGAAAGAATCTATCAATCAAACAGCATTTTTATCATGAATCTGGTATTAATCAGAATTGCCACATGTGACTTGTACAAGAGTATCCATTGACTTGTACAAGGAGAACCTTGTGGTAGTGTGGACTTTCACCAGGTAATCCAGCTTCCTCCCACAGTCAAAAGACATGCAGGTTAATTGTTGAGCCTGAAATTCCATTAAGTGTGGATGTGACAGTGTGTGTCTGCCTGTTTCTTTATGATGGACTAGCAGTCTGTCCAGGGGTGTACTCCTCATCTCGCACTATAACAGCTGGCAATTTTCTGTGAATGTTTCATTAAAATTCACAGCACTTAATTTGTAATTTGAAATCATTAATTTATTTTTTAACTGTGTGGTGAATCCACTGCAGGTAAAAGAAATGGTAACAATAAAGCTCAAAAACAGTCTAATATTAATTATTTGTCTCCCTAACAGGCAAAGATCTACTTCTCCTTCCCTGGAGAACTGCTGATGAGAATGCTAAAGATGTTAATTCTGCCACTTATCACCTCCAGGTAAGAGTCAGTCCCAATTTTTTTGAATATATATCTGCAGGAAAACATACAAAGAAACATGCCAGCTGTTCCTGGTGTCGAATTTGGTCTGGGACACATGTTGCATGTCATATTTCCTCTTATTCCAAATACTCTTCAGTTTGAAACAGTTTATACCAGGTGTTAAGTAACAGCACTATCTAAATGTCACTACAGCTGCTAATAGTTAGAAACCTTAGAAAACCATACTATTCATTCAAATCTTACTTGAGTTCTAATCTTTTGTAAAGCTAGCAAGAGTTAGTCCATAATGACACCTCCTCTGCTTTCCCATCCAGTCTTATGTCTGGCCTATCAGCCATGGACACAAAGGCGAGTGGTCGTCTGGGAGTCCTGACCATCACTTATTACCTGTGGACGACCTTCATTGCTGTCATCGTTGGTATAGTGCTGGTTATCATCGTTCACCCAGGGACGGGCTCTGACAAAGACAGTCACCATACACATTCAGGACCTGTTATGACCTCTGCTGATGCTCTGCTGGACCTCATCAGGTTAACTTTCGCACAGACTCAGAACTCAGACTCAGACATTTACACTACTAACAAGAGCAATCCATGCCATTTCTGGAATTTAGAAATATTTGTACAGTGGCACAAGAGATTATCTAAAATATCTTATGACATGTCACTGAATAAGCAAAATTTTCAATTTTCTGATGGTGCTTGATGAAAACAGTAGTAGTGCCAGCAGGATTCACTGTGGAGAAAAAGCTCCAAACTTCAGTGGTCATCACATAATCTGCTACTTTTGGAAAATCAAATCTCCCACGTGCAAGTATCTAGAAAAGACGTCTGTTTCAGACAATCTTATTAATATAGTTTTCCAGGATGAAGATTTGCCATCAAAATCTCCATAACACTTAAGGAAACTAGTACCAATTCAGTCCAGACCTTGTGAATCCCCTTTGCACCACAGGAACAGAAAAATAATTACAAATCTCCTCGATTAGGTTTAGATTTCCTGAAAGACACGAGAGCTTTTACAGAAATCTGTATTCCAGGACAGGAATCCATACAAATATTACTTCAAATTTGATATTAAACTCATTCTGGCAACAGTTCTGGCAACTATTTTAGCATTGTAGTTAATAGGTAAATTATAACAATGCTTGTAGAATTGTTGCAGTGTCATTCCCCTAGCAACAGTTTGGCTAAGAATAGGGAAACAGTTAATTGTAACCCTTTAAGCCAAGACTTTCTCAGAAGGTCCTGGTCCAGGGTCACTCTGTTGGATTCTCTAGCAGAGTGACTCTGCACACTAGAGTACAGAGCTTGTACTGTGGTGTTCAGGCTCAGGCTTATTGAAGGGCCATTCATGTCAAAGATCCACTTACTCTTAAATCAGATTAAAGTGGAGAGCTGTGGTGAAGTGCGCACTGGAGTTGTCTTATGTGTTCGCTGCCAGTGTCACTGACGTATGCTGTATAAAAACAGTCTGATGATGCTGGTGCTACACTTTCAGCTTCCAAAAACCTTAGTATGCCAAAGTCTCTCTGCTCTGTTATATTGTGTGGAAATTTAACCTCTTTCTTACTGACTACTCTTAGAATAAATCCACATAATCTAGAAAATAGTTTTTATTATTTACTTTTCAGTTTTAATGAGCTCAGCCAGTGGTACAGGAGATATTCATATATGATTGGCTTAAGTGTAAGTATTTGTCAAATATCAAATATCTGTCCACTAGGTAAAAGTTATTTTTAATCAAAAATAAAGGGTAGTCTCAAACGTAAACATGGTCCTTGCAGAAATGGAGGTACCTTGTACTGTTGAAACTGCTGGAGTGTGTTTTTTAATATACTACAGGCTCATTTTAATGATAACAGCATAGTGCAAGTTGATCCATTTTTCATCTTTACATTGTATGGAATGTCGTTATAAGTAATAGCTGCAAGATTTACCAGGTACAACAGCTTCCTAATGCAAACAAATATGAGACTGTGCTCTGTTGATAAGCTTTACAGTATCATTGCTGGTTATCAATATTCTGTTACTACTATAAACCTATTTTATCACTGTAAAATAAACTGCATGTCCTCTATATACTATATATATATCAAATTCATACAGCAAAGCCTAAATAGAAAATAACTCAACATCATAGTACCTAAATTACTGATTTGAACCTAAATATTTACGTGCTGTATATTTTTATATTTTAAGCTGGTATACATTTTCAATTTAATTCAGTTCAATTCAATTCAATATTATTTAAATAGTGCCAAACCACAACAAACAGTCACCTTAAGGTGCATTATATTGTAAGGTAAACAATCATTACAGCCAAAACCCAACAGTCAAAATGACCCCCTATGAACAAGCACTTGGCAAAAGTGGAGAGAAAAAACTCGCTTTTAACAGGAAGAAGCCTCCCAAAGAACCAGGCTCAGGGAGGGCCAATCATCTACCACGACCAGTTGGGGGAATATTTATGAATGCAAAATGCTGTATTATACAGTAAAGCTCTATAACAACTTGTGGTTAATATTTTTCCCTTAAAGGCATCACAAACAATGGTTCAAATATACAATTCAAAGTTTTTTAAAAAATGAGAGCATTATCTCACCACACAGGTACATTTAGTAACTGTTACAGAGTTTTTCATCTTTTGTTTTTTATTGTCTATTACAGGAACATGATCCCATCAAACCTGGTTGAAGCAACTTTTCAGCAGGTGAGTCGACAACATGGATCTGCTGATTGAGGACTGTACCGCACTATTTATCTGTACAGCACATTGTTGCAGCTGCTGTTGTTTTAAAGTGCTTTATAAATAAAGTAGTAGTATTAATTCAAATTTCAAGATATCCTATAGTAAATGATTTGTGTGGTCTTTCATTTTATGCCAGTACCGGACGGATTTGATACCTATTGTGCAGAACGCAGATGTAAAAGTGTCTCAGGCCAACTATGTGTACGTCATGCCCGACTACCACAACCCTCGCCTGGGCCATCCAGTCTTCCTGGAGATCACCCCTGCACCCGAAATCAAGTATAAAATTGTCCCTAGTACGAGCAAGGGCATGAATGTGCTGGGGATTGTCATCTTCTCAGCCACTATGGGTAAGACAATAACAAAAAACGTGGGATTTTTAAATTAGCTTATTAAGGATCTATACATTTCAAGAACAGTTAAATTAATAAGTCGAATGCTGTGTGTAGTTGTGTATATATATATATACATTATCAAACATTATTGCATTCATTATATTATAGGCCATAACTTTCACATTGCCAGCCTATTTTCCAATGTGGCACAAGCTTAAAGGTTTGGAGACCCGTTTTAATTTGCAGTAATGCATTGTTATTAACAAACATGTGACTCTGTTATCTGTTCTCAGGTCTGCTCCTGGGGAAGATGGGAGAACGTGGAGCACCGCTTGTCAACGTGTGCCAGTGCATCAACGAGTGTGTCATGAAGATCATTAATGCCGCTATGTGGTAAGGTTGCACTCTCTCTTTTCTCTCTGTCAAACACATGTATCCAATAAAAGACTACACAATGTTCACACAGTAGAGCCAGATTACATCTAAAAATAGATCTCACAGCAATTCAAGGAAGACTCAGTGGTGCTATCTGAAGTGACCTCAGAGCTTCTCATTGGAGCTGATGAATTGACTCTTGGATTACATTTGTGTGAATGGAGCAAAGAGAACTCTTTAGATAACAAAATTGACTGGAACTATAGACAGCACCATACAGTGTATGTACATGGATACAATCAGTCTTTGAGCTCCAAGATAAATATATCTGACTGAGTGTATCCATGTATACTTTATGTGATTTCAAACATGTAAAGTCAAATATATGAGCATCAACTTAGTGTTATAACAGCTACTGCTCTTCTGAAGCCTGGCAACATGCACCATGGGATTTACTCCCATTCAGACAGAAGAACATTGGTGATGTCAGCAACTGATGCTGAATGACAAGGTTTGGCTCAGAGTTGGTGTCTCAAATAATCCCAGTGGAGTTGTTTGGGGTTAAGATCATGATGCAAATCCCTTCCTTTAGACACACACACACATGCATGCACACGCACACACACACACACACATGAAGAAAATAACTTTTCCTCTAAAATGCTGTCATATATTTTCAAAATATTTTGAACTGTAATTTGCTTCTGGCATCTGTGAAATTGCGGGACTTTCTTTTTCTCTTGGTGATACATAATATTATACTAACTACAATGATTTTTGTTTTGTGAACAAAAATTTTAAAGGGGTTGCTGGAACTGATAGGAGAGTTATGTTAAAGTTAACAGTGTTTCAGCTCATTTTTTAGCTGCCTGGTTCTCTGATGCATGTTTGGATAACACCTTATTTTTTGTTTTGAGAAAATCAAAAAATTATAAAAATATTGTGCAGGGTAAAGACAGAAAGAGATCAAAACTACATGTAAACATGACTCAATCAACAAAATTACAACCTAATTAATAAAAGCATTCTATGATGATTAACAGCTCTACTGTTTATGTCTATTTCTCATTTCCTGTTTGTTCTTTTTCATACGATTTTGACTGACAAGGTTATTCTTACTCATAAATGTGTCATACAAAATGTGCAGGACAAGTGGATTAATGTAATTCATATTCTGTCCTCCCCTCTTTGCAGGTATTTTCCGTTTGGCATTGTGTTCCTGGTGGCAGGAAAGATCCTGGACATGCATGACCCGGCCCACCTTGGGGAGAAGCTGGGCATGTACTTCATCACTGTCCTGTCTGGTCTTTTAGTTCATGGCCTCATCCTGTTGCCTCTCTTCTACTTCTTTTTTACCCGCAAAAATCCATTCGTCTTCATTAGAGGGTTGCTGCAGGCTCTTGTCATTGCGCTGGCCACTTCCTCTAGGTAGGAAGAAATGGACATTTTTGTGTGTTATATCCCACACATGTATATATGTTGCCAAGTCTGACTGGGATATTGAAACAGTTTTAAATGTGCATGGTTCAGACTTAAATACCCTGACCTCCTTTCATGTCCTTTGACTTCTTTCTCTGCAGCTCAGCCACGCTGCCAATCACTATGAAATGCCTCCTGGAGAACTGCGGGGTTGACCGGCAAATTGCTCGCTTTGTCCTTCCAGTGGGAGCCACCATTAACATGGATGGAACAGCCCTGTATGAGGCAGTGGCAGCCATCTTTATAGCTCAAGTTAATGAGTATGACTTAGACTTTGGCCAGCTGGTCACTATCAGGTGAGAATGAATGCTGAGTGCTGAGATTAGATGCTCCCTTGAGGCATTTCTTGTGTTGAGAATCTGTTTAATTTACACCTCTAACATCTCTGCTCATGTCTCATCAGTATAACGGCAACAGCGGCCAGCATCGGGGCAGCTGGGATCCCTCAAGCGGGATTGGTTACAATGGTGATTGTCCTGACTTCTGTGGGTTTACCACCTGCTGACATCTCCTTGATTGTAGCCATTGACTGGGTGCTGTAAGTACCATAAAAAATAGTATTTATGCATAGGTCTTACTATTCAGGCTATTTGGTCAGTTTATGAATAGCCTTCTCTCTCCTGTTCCATCAGGGATCGGTTCCGAACAATGATCAATGTTCTGGGTGATGCCTTAGCTGCTGGGATCATGGCTCATATATGTAGGAAGGACTTTGAAAAATCAGCAAATGACACTTCTACTGCTGTGTCTCCTGCTCCCAATAATGGACGGGTAAGGAAAACAGTTTCAATTAAACATTAAACAATTAAATACAACCTCACTTTAAGGGGTATTTATCTTTAACTTCTTGACCTCCTCTGCAACCTTAATAATGAGATTTATATGAATAATATATATCAATAAAGGTTTGATGACCATTAGAATACAGTAGCCCTAGAAAGCTGAGACCACCTTCAGTAAATTCTGATTCATATGCAGCCATGTTGTTCTACTGCTATGCAACAGTTGATGACATGTGCAGTATTTGGCTTTATGCTGCAATAAACTCATCCAGAACACCCTCTGTCTTTAAACTAACTGTAACCCTATCATTTGTCTTCCCTACAGAGAGACACAGTAATCTCCTTTGGCAATCAGAGCGTGGCGCTGTCTGATGCTCCGCTGATCGCACATCGCTGTGATTATGTGTTTGAGGTTGATGGAGACAACGTGCTGGAGAAACCTGTGCCCTGCTACAATCTCTGCCAAGTTTGAAACACTTCCAGGATGGACAGTTTTACAGGATGCCTTCAACAGCATGTAGACTCAACTACAAAGGCACCACCTGAGGCTCTATAAGTTCAGTCAAAGCCTGTGCCATGCGGAAACCTCCATTACTTGATACACTATACTACACTACACAACATTGCTATTCAGTTTTGCATGTAGAGAGACGTGAAGGAAAGCATTTTATTAAATATTAAACACTTGATATTGTCTGAATGCACATACCGATATCAATATGTTGCAATGTCACACATTAGATGGAGATTAGTGTTAGACATCCACAGTAGGCCTGTACACATGAACTATGATTACAGTTTTTGGCTTCAATCTAGGTTTTAAAATGCCTTAACGCTGCCTCGTTTTTGAAAGAGGCTTGAAAGACTTGAAAGTTAAGAGGAACTAATAAACAAAGAGCAAGAGAACAGTAGCTTCATCTCTGTTAGACAAGGTGTTTATGGCTGAACATTAAAGCAACATTAACAAATATACTGGCATAACCCTAGAACACAGAAATTATAACATGTGTTTTTATACTATTGCTTTTAATTTTGTGTTCATTTCTAATAAAAACGTGGTACATACCAATACTGTGAGTTTTTATTTTACGAAGCCACACACTGTTCTTCACATCATTGCTTCAGTTCATTGAGGTTTGTGGGCATTTCCTTCTGCACAGCTCTCTTAAGGTCCCATTACAGCATATTACAGCATTTCAATTGGGTTGAGATCTGGACCTTGACTGGTCCACTGCAACACCTTTTTTTTTTTTCTCAGACATTCTGTTGTAGACTTGTTGGGATTATTGTCTTGTGGCATCACTCAATTTTGGCCAAACTTGATGTTTCACCAGAGGTGCAGTCGTACTGGAACACTCCTCCACTTTTTTTTCCAGGAGAGGAAATATAATTTGTAGTTAGCTTAAATGGTTGAAATGTAATGATCACTTAACCCATTATCACCTACCACACAACAAGTCTGCAAAATCTCCTGCATAGAAATGTGACTAAAACCTAAAACCCACAATTTCAGATCTGCTTTGTTTCAGTAAAATATGATTATTTCTGAGGAGCAGAAAGGGGCTCAGCTCAAACGCTCAATATGAGGACAGCAAATACGGGGCAGAGCAAAGCTTTAGCACTGCGCTCACAGCTTTGAACCGTCTGCCTGTCACAGTTACTCTTTCCAATAACATAACCTCTGTAACTCCAAATACATGAAGACTGCAACTATCACAAATCCCACAAGCACAATACATGCTTCTTTTAGAATTAAATTTAGGGTTATTTGCTTGAAGCAGACCTTAAAGAATCAGGTTTGAATGAGTCATTTAAATATTCTCCCACCAAAATTTCATGTTGTGAAAAGGAAAACCCTACAAATCCATAAAAATAAAGGCCAGCAGTCCAAAATACCCGCTGTGCCCACGCCTTTCAATAGTAAATCTGAAGTTGTGCCTCTTCTTGAAATCCCCACAGCAGCTGTTCTGTGGGTGTTTCCATTTCATGGAGCCACAGGAAAGACACAATACAGAAGGTAGGCAATCAAGATATTTTTAAAGCTGAGCCAATGGATTTGCAGTGTTTACCATTTCAGAAATCAGTCCATAATGAACACAAGTAATGACTTGTGTGAATGAGAAAAAAATTATTCATAAGCATCTCAGAGACTCCATTGGCTCCATGTTAAATCTAGAATAGAATTACAAATTTTTCACCTTATACAAGGTCTTGAATAATCAGGCTCCATCTTATCTTAAATACCTCATAGTACCCTATCACCCCAGCAGATGACTGGCCCTCCCTGAGCCTGGTTCTGCTGGAGGTTTCTCCCTGTTAAAATGGAGTTTTTCCTTCCCACTGTCGCCAAGTGCTTGCTCTGACTGTTGGGTTTTCTCTGTATAAATAAAACTGAATTGAAATGACAGCTCAACTCGTCTCTTCACCTCAGTACCCAGAACATCTAGCCACAGATCTGATACAGTTCTGTTCAGATCAAACAGGCCATTGCTCCCAATCATTACCCCCCCCCCCCTCCTCTTGCGGGTTGTTGG
>VOQJ01030952.1:26373-44345 GCA_015052665.1 Apistogramma diplotaenia
AGATCAAACAGGCCATTGCTCCCAATCATTACCCCCCCTCCTCTTGCGGGTGGTGGGCCCACAGGAGGGAAGGAACACGTCTCCTCTTCAGACTAATGCCCAGCCACCAGACGCTCTCCCTCCCTGGTAACCATATCCCACGAAGGCTAAACTATTCCTGAAAATGTATACTCATTTTCTTTATCAGAAAAACACATTTTTGTCCTTAATTTCAAAGTGAATGTAATCAAGAAAATAAAGCATAATTGTTGATGGTGGTGCCAGTTACTAGATAATTGCTCAGTGCGTCCCCCACCTGGTTGCAGGCTCTAACTGCCATCTACATGTTTAAATACAAAACAAGTCATTTGTCTTATACCAGCTGCCTCAATTCTACAACTGAACCACAACACCTGCACCTAAGCAGGATTATGTGTAGCAGGTACAATACTGTAATATCAGAGCAATATCTATACATAAAAGTGCAAATATATAACCACTCATTTAGTTTTTTCCCCCAAGAGAATCATGTAGAGCAAATCCACAACAAGCTTCTGAATACACATTTAATTTTTTTCATCAATTTTTAAAAGCCACCATGTTTTTATTGAAAGGTTAGAAGACATTTAATGGACTTCAGCTTAGTGTCAAAAGTGTTCAAAACCAAGAAAACAAAACAATCCATTAAAAACACTGCAATAAGTATCAAGTATGACCACATACACTGTCAAATAAATAAACACTCCTCCTCTGATGTAAAATACACTATTTCCTCTTATAAATTAAGGCGGAATGCAGTTTATTTTGACTGCCCCTTAAACTCATTTGCACCTTTCATGCAATTCCAACTAGACTGTCGACAAAACTACACAGTAACATCAATAGAAAATTATATATATAAAAAACCAAAATGACAGTCCGTGACTATAACAAATGTCTATTACCTGCTTGAGCAAGTCATGAAATATTGCACAAAGTTAAGGATTGTGACACAAAAATAACGGAGATATTAAATCAAGATGCACAGTAAGACCAAAATTTGAAGCCCATAATGCGAGCACTCCTTTATGATGGGTCACATAATTTAAACAATTTACTGACGTGTTGGGTGAATTATTGCTGGGGGAGGGAAACAAAGTTTTAAAAGCGAATCCTAAAAATAGCAAGCAAGTTTTGTACCCAAATATCTTAGAAATAACTCTCCAAATGTTGCCGTGTTCAGTTTCTGCTGAGCTTGAATCAGAACATTTACAGCACCAATGCTAAAACCATCTTAGACGAAGAAATGCACTACATGTGCCACATTAACACGGGCATAGCTCTTTTGTAAACGGATGAGTGTTTTACTGAGTCGATTAACAAATAATATAAAGCGCTCTCTATTAAAGATCAAAGCAGTGTTTTTGGTTTTAAAAGCCTAAATCTTTAACACTCATAAAAATATCAGAAACCAGTTGATGCACAAGAACTATTTTCACTTAAGATACCTACACTGAGGAGTGGACAATTTAGTCTGAAAGCAGGATGAAGAGCCATGTATTAAAAGCAGATTCACAGAGCCAGATGTCTAGTGATTAACTGCAGGAAGCACAACTGTATCAGCATTGCCAACATACTGATTTTGTTTGTCACTCCTCCACAGTTCAACTTTTTTGGCACATTTCAGAAATGATTGTGGAAAACACAGAACACATGCTTAATTTCCTTCAAAATGTGTAATTAAGTAGCCTCAACTCAACCTATATTGGTCCACAAGTTAACATCTCAAAACTCTTTAAGTGTTTCTCAAAACTGTAAAAGCTTCCAATGGAGTGGCTTTTGCCGTTAGGCTGATTTTGCGTGACGGACAAAGTTTTAGGGGCACTATAAGTTTGCTACTGAGAGAACTAAAACAAAACTCCAAACCAAATCCAAAAAAGGTAAATAAAAAAAACCCAAACCAAACAAAACTTGCAGCAAAACAAAATAAAATTTAATGGTTTATGATCAAAAAGGGAAACAACCAAAAGAAAGGAAGAAAAAATCTAAACTGAAATCCATAACAAAGGCCATTCGAGATAAGCACTCGTTAAAACAAGTTTGTAACTTATTACGGTAACAAAACTGTATGAATCTAAGAAAAATAAATCAAAACAAAAAGAAAAAAATAATTAACTCAAAGTGAAAGAAAAAAAACAGATCAGCAAACAGCTAAAGCAGTGTTGCTCTCAGTAAGAATCAGAATCAGTATTATGTATATAATAAGTACCTCATCAAAAGACAGGGAAAAAAAAAAAGAGCTCAGCTGATGCCTGTAAATCTTAGCTACCTGTAAATCTAATCACAGATGTTATCAGTATCTGCAGTTTATGATGAACAAAAACAATGGCCATTGACAATCCTGCAGTAGGCTCCAACATATTTATCTTAACTGCTTAGAAAAACTTGCGAGGTTATCAGATAGTGTCTCTCCCTGTCTTTGGTCCATCTTAATCTGTGACTCACTGACTGGGGTTCATTTGCTACTCGCATCAAACACAGAGACACTTTCCATAGGGATAACACCCCCCCCCCCAAAAAAAAAGAAAAAAAAAGAAAAAGAAAATTCCCTCCCAGAGCCTGCCATTTCTTTTAAGAACTCAAACCTGGCTGGAAGGTAAGTAGAAGTAATAGATTACTATCAAAGATATTCATAGCAACCTAAAGCTGACTGGCTAAAAGTGCTTTGCTCTTAAACTGACTAGTAGTAGTGAGTGGCATTGAAAGGTCTGTGTCCACTGGATGATAGTTTAAGGCATCTATTTCTACTTGTCACAAGGACCCAGGACAGTGCACTGCTTCACTGCAGTAAAACTGGCTTATGAAAGAAAAGAGAAAAAAAAAAGGGAAAAAGAAATAAGTGTTTTAACCCCATTTTTACACTAAATCATTCACTTTTGACACTTGGAGCTTTTATAATGTTCTAGTTTTTTTGTGCACTGCTAAGAACCAGTTCCCACAGTTTTACATGCAACACATATAGACAGGAATTTCGTTTTTGAGACAAGTTTCATAAAAAGTTATCTCTGGGGTAATTAATTTGGGATTTTGGCCTCTCCATCCACTCTAAATTAAAAATGAGTGTCCTTGAACCCCAACAAATACAACAATGGAAGAAAAGAAAAAACCCTAGACAAACTTTAGACAATTACGAAGGTGCAGAAGAGTGAACATGTCACTTAACTCTGAATATGGTGAAATTGAAACTGGTGTGCCTGACTTTGAAAACTCTTACTTCAGATTTCTGCAATAAAAGCCTGGCACAGGTTACTTCCCGCTTCCTCTACACCTGATTGTCCGGCTTATTCTACTTGTGGCCCTTGCTGGTCTTAAAGGACACTTGCAGTATCTTGTCTCCAAGCCGGTAGCCATTCAGACTGGCAATGGCCATGGCGGCCTCCTCGTAGTTTGTCATGGTAACGAAGCCGAAGCCCTTGCACTTGTTGGTGTTGAAGTCTCGGATCACCTTGACGTTCGTGACGGCACCAAAGGGACCGAACATCTGCCACAGGATGCTCTCGTCTGCATCCTGGCCCAGGTTGTAGATGAAGATGCACCAGCCAGATGTGGAGTTTCCAGGGACACTGACGCCTCCCATGCTGCCCATGTGATCAACACCCATGGGAGAAAACCTGAAAGTGAGAGCATTTAGTGTACTTGCAGTGGCGAAGAATTATCATACTCCTGAGTAATGCTTTAACACTAACATTTTAAGCAGACATTCCATTCAATAGCTCGTCCCTCACCTAAACCGCTGCGCCTGGTGGTGTAAAGGCCCTCCAAAGCGCCGAGACTGGTTGTGGTAGAGCTGAGACAGGAGCTGTGTGTTCTTAACCTGGTTTGGGTTGGCGGCAAATTTCACTGTGATTGGCTCCGAGGCGCCTGGTGGCTTTTGACCGTTCAGGTTTTTGACAGCCTCCTCTGCTTCTGCACGCTTGTCAAAGCGAATAAAAGCGACCCCACGGGACACACCTAGGTATGAGAGAGCAGCTGGTGACCACCTATTCTGATATAAGCAGCACAAATGACAATAAGCTACTTCACAGTGGCTTATATCAGTTTGTAGAGAGAACGTGTTTCACTGGTTATTAATTTTTGAAAATTTTTGGAAGAAAGCAAGGAAGCCATTCACCTTGCGTACCTGTACCCTGATCAACAAGTACCCGGGAATTAATGATACGCCCGTAACGTGAGAACATGTCTTCGACATCCTTCTGGGTCATGTTCTTGGGAAGGCCGCTGATATACAGGTTAGCATCCTTTATTGTGTCCGAGCTGGGCCGTGCATATGACACCTGGCAACAGGAAGCAACAAACGCCGGATTAAAACTCTTCTGATGTGCACAAACAAACTGATAAAAGAGCTACCAAAGTAAAACCAAATTATCTAATCAATATCTTGATTGAAAACAAACAATTATATCAGCTGTTTTGTCATATATTATGTTTTCATTGAACTGAAAAGCTGCTTACCAAAAAGCAACATTTTGAACTCTAAACAAAAACTATATAAAATAATCTGGTTGTTTTAGACATCAAGTTTTTGGTCTGAGCAAAAAACAAGTGGGAGTCAAAAGCACAACAGAACATTACAGCAATGAAAAAATAAAATTAAATTGATCATTTTGAAAATGAAAAACATTAAATAAATACACTGACAATAAGTCGAATTAAAGTAAAACTCCAGAGACTTATCAGGCAGTAAGTGAGCGTTAAAAGCAGTATCATTTCCTCGGGCTGACATGTACTAGCTAGATAGCGGACAGCACAAGAGCCACAGCAAAGTTAAAAGACATAACATCTTTGCTTTGAGAATTGTAGAACACCTTATTGCACGTTACCTTGATAGTTTTGGACTGTAGCCTTAGTCCATTCAGTGTACTGATAGCTCTTTCTGCATCACTAGGGTTAAGATAGTTAACAAATCCGTACCCTAAACTGTGGCCTAGAGAAAAAAAAAGGAAAACAATAAAATAAAACAAAAAAACGTTGTATAGTTCAAAAAACAAACAAATAAATATTAAAAATAAAAACAAATCTTAACATTGCATGCTAGACTAAACAAACAAACTGTCTACAATTAAACAGGGTTGGGCTGGTTGGAATCAATGATAATCAAAGGCAAACTACTTCCCAGCATGAGCAGGAAATCAATTTGGGATATCTCAAATAAAAATAAGTTACAGAATCGCTGAGGACAGAAAACAGGCCAGCCCCCAAATAAATAAATAAATGAATAAAGTCATTCTCTATTTCAAATCTCAACCACCATCGACATGTTGTGGCAATGCCACGACATGTATTTTTTGCCAAGTCTAACAGGAATCCTGTTCCATTTAATCCAAGATCTTGTGTTTAAGCGACGATCTGATCTGACATGTCTCACTGCTTCAAAACTCAGCATACCTGCAACTTTGTCTCTTATCAGCTTAGCAGACTCCACCTCCCCAATGCTGCTGAAAAGGCTCCGCAGCTCATCCTGTGTCATGTTCTGAGGCAGGTAGTTCACGATCAAGTTGGTCTTAGCATCCTTCGCCTCATCCCCTCCCATGTGGTCTTCATAACCGTTTGACATGTCATACACCTCCTGCAGGTCAGCCAGGTGGGCCAAAAACACAAAGCAAGGTAAGCACACAGGGCACACAGAACCGCAGAGGAAACAGATTCGAACAATCAATTACAAATGACAGACAGGCAGCTACAGTCATTTGATTGTTTGCCCAAAACTGTTAACTGTGATGGCCTGCTGCCTTTGCTTTTTGGCAGTAAAATAAAACAATGCAGAACAAGTAAATAACAGGGGGTATAAAAGTCCAGTTCTGATAATGTAAAATATGTTTTTTGAATAAAATAATTTATAAGAGAAAGAAATGTCAACACCAAATGAACTAAAAGTTCCTGTAAAAGATCCAGGCAATTTCTTTTCACCTGTAAGGTTAAAAATAAGTGATGTTAAGGTTGCTGAATGATAGGAAAACACTATTATGTTGGTAAATACTATAATTGCAATTATCCATCCACTTATTATGCATCTATTGGACTTGAAGCATTTTTCCCCCCCCAGAGAACTTCAATTATTATTCAGTAACCAAAGTTCACTGCTCTAATGAATGGCAAGTTTTGACCACAAAGCTCATCACCCAAAAATATACTGGTCCCTGCCTGCCTGAAGCAGACTTGCATGCCTCAGGAGACCTGCATTGTAGCCACAGGGTGAGTGACAGCCCAACACTGCTGAAAGTGCCCCGGGAGGAAAGAAGAGGGTGAAAATAAATGCATGCAATGATAATCATTTTAACCCCATTACTTTGCTTCTGTGATTACTGGAAGCTTAAACTATAAGTGAAAGTAAAAGCCAAATACCTACTGAACAACTTTTCAGCTGTGCATTGTGTGATTCACTTTTATTTCCCAATCTGTCAAGTACAGTAGAAACACTAATTGTTAGGAGCAGAAGAGACTCAGTTTGTACCGTAGTTCCTCTAGCTTCATCGATCTTGGGACTTTTTCGTCAGAAAAGTTCAAGAGTATCCGTACAGCATAAGAGTGTCCAGATAGCAAAATAAAACCTCCAATGCAAGTCAGATTATATTAGACAAGCATGTGATTGGAGTTAAACTGTAAATGTGTCATTGTATGTGTCCCTAATGCAACATAAATATGAACATTTCAAAGATACAACACAAAGTTTTGAACCTTATTCTCTGTCACACATTGTCTGCAGTTTGGCATGATGAGATCTGAAAGGCCTACCATTACTTTAGATCGCAATAAAATTTCATAACATCAGTAGCTGAGAATCGGGCCCTGAACAAGCTGCTCATCATCATGGACAATGTTCACCACCCTCTGCACACCACCATCTCAAAGCAGAGGAGCTCATTCAGCAACAGACTGCTGTCTCTACCCTGCTCCACTGACAGATTAAGGAAATCCTTTGTCCCTCATGCTGTGAGACTGTTTAACTCTTCACAGCAAAACACACACTCTGTGATACTTACACACCCAGCTGTGGACTTTCAATGTCAGCATCCCTGCACTACACTATGGAGGGTCAGTTCTACCCTTCTGCTGTTTCTTTTCACTGTCACTTTCTATCAGTTTCTCAAGAGTCAAGTGTAGTTTGATGTATATTGTGTATATACTATATATTAGTATTTTATTTTAATAAATTTTAATTTGTATTGTAGTAATTTATTTTATTTTAACTTTATTTTATATTATTTTATTTAGATTTTGACTTTAGTATTTTAATTCAAATTTTTTGTATTTATATTTCTTGTATCTTTATGTAAACTGTCCCTCTGTATGCTACTAGATGCCTTGAATTTCCCTCTGGGATTAATAAAGTATCTATCTCATCTATCTATCATGTAGGATTCACTAATGCAACATAAATATGAACATTTCAAAGATACAACACAAAGTTTCGAACCTTATTCTCTGTCACAAATTGTCTGCAGTTTGGCATGATGAGATCTGAAAGACCTACCATAGATCGCAATAAAATGACTTGGAAATCTTTCTAAATGTTGCTTCCATTATCACTTTCAGTGTTCACACTAGTGGACACATTGGCTTAAGAGTGAAATGGGAACCAGGCCAGCAGTCAACATGACAGAGATCCATTCATGCTAGAGAAGGATTGTGATTGTATATTGCCGTGGGTAAATTAGAGCCCCGCGTGAAACCGATTCATACCAGAAAGTTGGTGTAAACTGCGCTTAAAGTGCATTGTTGATTTTCCTTAATGCAGAGCACTAGGTGGAAAACATCCAGTAGCACTGCTGCAAGCCACTGTTCACAACCATAGTTTTCCCGCTTAACAAAATGCATCAAATAGTTTGCTGCTGATACGGTATTTGACTATTTGGTTGACAGGACAGCATCTTTTTGGATGTTTTAATATCCTTGATGTACTTGTTACTTTGTCCTTGCCCCTACTGTATAATTGTTGACTTGATATACTAAGTTTCAGTTGATATGTCATGATTATGTTGTAAACTGATCACACTGCCAAACAAGCTGGTAAAATACTAAAATCCAAATTGAAATGGAAGTTGGTATTTGTACTCACTTTCATATACTTAATGTGTCCTCGACGAACTGCCATGAAGACACTTCACTGCTCCTGAAGCTAGATGGAGAAAATCAAATCAAACAGTGACAGTGTGACTCAACAAGCAAACTTACAACTGGAGCAACTTGACATTTATGTGTCAGACAACCAGAAGTACAACAAATGGCTCACAATACAGAACATTGCATTAAACATTACCGCTCCACAATCTCTTCCAACCACAGTGTCAATAATGCTTTGAAAGAGGCAGCCTTCCCAACTTAAAATATGTTACTGTTAACATTCTGCTTTTCATATATGGTGCCTATGAATGATGCCACAAATTGGTATACACACTGGGAAGGAACCATGCAAGGAAAGAGGGGAAAAAAGGCTGGTTCCATCTTTTGTAGGGTAGTGATAAATAACCTTGACATCAAATTAAAATTTGCTGGCATAACCTTCCAATGAAACCAACCAATCATCGTGAGGATGGAACACAAGTGAAACAACATAATCAGAAAATCTATCCACCACAATAACCTAAAGAGCCCAGACCACAGAACTGTAACACAACACTGTAAACAACAAACAGATTTAAAAAAAATTCGCGGACTGGACATTGGGTTACGTTTCAATTAAAGACAGCCTCGGATCGCCAGTATTCCTGGTGGAAAACTGGGCCAGTGCACTAGTGCTTTCTTTATATTGACCACTGAAAGAGGAGAGTCGAGTGGAGCTACTAAAGTAGGAGGGGTAGACCAGAATCTGAATCTGCAACATTTGAATGAAAAGCTTTGAACGGCATGGGAAATGCGAGTCGTTGTGCTTACAATTGAACGTGGCAAACATTAAAACTACTAGAGAAATTTGAACATGTGTTCTACTTAACAGAAATTGCTTTAATACTGCACTTTTGTTTTTAACCACCACATCAATTTACGATCCAAATCGGAAACGTGCACAGGCCCGACTAGCAAATTTAATAGCATTAGCAAGCTAGCGAGCTGCACGCTTCCCGCTCTTCTGCAATTACAAGGGCAAATGCGCACATCAGGATTAGCAAACAGGAGATAATACTCTTATTCTTAACTTTAAAGTGTGCAAGGATCTGCAATAGGCCGCAATATGCAAAGTAAAGTGCGTGACAGCGCACTATCGGCTAGCTAACGTAAAGCAGCGCGGTCCCATTTTGGAGAGCGTCACATCGATGCCTTCCTGTCCCTGTTCCGAAACCCCAGCGGCCTGCGAACAGGCCACGGAGGCTAGCGCTAGCCAACGGCTACACGGGCCGCGAGAGCAGCATGGCAGTCATTCGCCTCTGACAAACCTTTAGCCGTTCAAAAATCGAAGTATTAAAGTTAAAGAACTTTGATACCATTAGAGCTCTTACCAGTTTTTTTGAGTGGCTGTTGCTATTTCTGCTCTCCTTGCCTATTTCTTTCCTTCTTGGCAGCTTCCACTTCCCTCCAAGTCGGCCTCACGTCACGAAGGAACCGAGAAAGAAGCTAAGTGACGGAAACGGTCACGCCCCCTCACAGATCTGAAAGAGGAGCTGTTAAATCGGCACGCCTCTGCAGGAGCCGGTGGGATCCACAGCCAGCATGCATGCATGCTTCATTCAATGCTAAGAATATTACTTCCACAGACATTTAGATTTTAGAATACACTAGTCCCTTTAAGGCTCTTTTAATTTTTTGAATAACACAGTGTAAAATGGCTTGCTGCAACATAAACAACAAAAGTTGCGTAATTCAGAGATTGCGACAGAAAAAAAATAATATTAGATACTGTTTTGAGAATAGATTCAACATATTATTTTGACTTTACTCCTGAAAATGCTATTTCAACTTTAACCTCGTATCCTGTTATTCACCATAACACCTTAAAACCATTTCAAGTTTTTGCTGCTATACTACAATTATGCTATATTTGTTTTAGTTGTAGTTTAGTTTATTGTATTCTCACTCTATTTTACTTATCCTAGTTTATTTTTACTTATTTTATTTATTATTCTAATTCTATGTTTGACCTACCTCATAAACCTGACCTGAGAAACAATATTTCGTTCACATAATACAAGATCCTATTAATTTCCCACAAACTGACCAAAAACCTAGTGAGCACTGTACTACTGTCACTGATATAGTAATATTTAAGCATATTGTATAAACTCACGACATCTTATTCAACTAGGTTACCACATGCCCAAAACAGATTCAGCCTTACTGAAGTATCATTAGGATGTAATGTCTTTAAGCATGAAATAAAAGCGAGATGCCCATTAATCAAAGGTCCTCTCAGACCGTCTTAATTGAGTCACCCTGACAAACAAGCTCCTGTTTAGTCCTCATTCGACAATAATTTACTCAACATGTTTTTTTCCTTGTTAAATAATTGTTATATTAATAACTGAATAATTTCCATTTGACCAGTTTCATATACATATATCACACACACATATACTACAGTATTTTGCCAGAAGTATTCATTCATCCGTCCAAATCATTAAATTCAAATGTGACCTGTGGTCACTTCCATTGGCCACAGGTGTATAAAACCAAGCACCTAGGTATGCAGACGGCTTCTATAAGCACCTGTAAAAGAATGGGTCACTTTTAGGAGATCAGTGAATTCAAGACTGGTACTGTTATAGGATGCCACCTATGCAACAAGTCCAATCCAGTTAGTGATATTATAACAAATTGGAAGTGATTGGGAACAACAGCAACTCAGCCACGAAGTGGTCAGTCACGTAAACTCACAGATGAGGGCCAGCAAATGCTGAGGAGTTGGGCTCAGCTTCTACATGGATGAGTGAATTTGATGTTGAAGAACTTGACTAGCCTGCAGACTCTTGATCTCAACCCCAAAGAACATCTTTGGGATGAACTAGAGCCAAGACTCCGAGGCAGACCTTCTGATCCAACACCAGTGTCTGTCCTCACCAATACACTTCTGAAAGAATTATCAAAAGTTCCCATGAATGCACTCCTAAACCTTGTGGAAAGCTTTCCCAGAAAGGCTGAAGCTATCATAGCCACGAAAACCCCATGGATTAAAAATTGGAAGTTCATATCTGTGTGAAGGCAGACAAGCAAACACTTTTGGTAGTGTTTCAATCCTTTATAAAAACACTCCACTCACTCATCAAAACTTCATCTTTCTTTGCTCTGCAAAGTCATTGGATTTGAACAATGCTGGCAAAGTCCTAGCAGTATACTCACCCTCCTCTTTTCTTCCTCTTTTGACTACACATTTTTGCTTTACTTGCTAAATATAATTTAAAATGTCACTACACTACTCTTGCCAAAAAGCAAATTGTTGCATAGTTGATGTCAACAGGTTTTTGGGCATTTTGCACAAATGATAGAGAGCGAGGACAAGAAATACTATATGTACTTCTATATAGTGCTATTTAGTAATATATGTCCCAGCATGCCCCTCCGATATAAAAACCTTTAAGAAAAGGTACCTATTTTTACTCAGTGAAGTGTAAAATGAGGAATATTTACAGAGCTAATATTTGATTCATAAGGACATTTTATACTGTATCAAAAATAGTTTTGCTTGGGTTCACAGGACAAAACCATGACGTAAGCATAGAGCGGAACTCTTATGATGTGTCCATTTTACCATAGCCCTGGTAATGTAATCATACAGTATAATGTAGAGGAGGGGTTCCTATGATAGTTATTGACTGTGTCCCATCCTGGGGAGTTTCTGCCCTGTTGGACTTTTTGACTTTGTTACTTAGATGTGTACAGTTATGCACTTGACCTTATTTTCTTGTGACTAACATACACAATCTTAATGTACACAACGCTTGTGTTTTTAAAACAAAGTTTGCATATCGGGGAAAAAAAAAATTACATTATATAAACTGATATAACACATCTGTGACAGGCCAATATCAAAATACATTAGCAAATGCATGTATTGGATAATATTTTCTAATTTTGCTTTCCTACAATATCATTATGTGTATTTTTTCACCTTCATCAAATGGGCAAGCCCCATTTTTTGGCAAAGAGTCAAAACCTATGTGGGTCTCAAGCAAAAGGAAAATTTGTTTTTTAGTTATTAAAACTATTACATGTGGCAAATCTGTCATAATTTGGTGACCATTAGGATCCAATATACACATACAGACAGCAGTGCAAAGTAGTATAATTTGATGATGCAGTACATATAATTTGTTTCAATTTCATTTATTTTCTCTTTAGAAAAGTAGGCCTATAATTAAAATGTGCCAGCCCTGTGAAGGCCACAAAAATTCCTCTGACAACAACTCATATTCATCAAACAAAAGTTGTGATATACCATTAAGACCTTTGCCCCCATAGGCAACACTTATCAGGTTAAAAGTCCATACTAACTGCTACTTGCAGCTACTGCAGTCATTTTTTCGGTGACAGATAATCCAGTAATAAAATATAATTGCATTACTCAAAAAGTCTTTCTCCACTTTTACATGTTTTGTAGTGTACTGATTCAACATGTAAATGATTTAGCAGTGTTGAGATTTGCACAGCCTCTGTACAAAGTATAGGGATCTTCCATCCATTGAAGCATCTTTAGTTTTTTTCCAGTACTTGGTATCTCATAGATGTACGTGTTCTCATCAGCTGTGCCACCGTCACAAACAAACCAATCTGCATGACAAGAGGGAAAAAAAGAGCATGATTCTGTTAACTGCCAAATAATCACATTCTGTAGGCTTGCAGTGTTTCCACTGGAATAATTCAACCCCTCAGTATTACATGAAAACGTGTAGTCATTTGTGATTAAAAACACAGGCTAACACTCCCAGATGACAATTAAAACCATGTAAAAATATTGGAATGCAGAAGCTGTTCAGCTGATGACTCAGCATGGAAATACCCATAACCTTTGACCAATACTGTGAGAATGCTAAAAGCTTCAAATTTAGAGTACACAAAGTTACATTACTGCCTTTTTTTCTTGGAACAACTCTTTAACCTCTACACAAACTACCTTTAACAACTCATATAGAGCTGTATTATATATAAATATAGATATATTTCACTATTCATATGAATGGGTGAATGTCAGTTAAACTAAAAGACACTAATATTTCTAAAATGGAAACCAGTGGGAAGTTCATTTGAAATAAAACTGTTTGCTCATTAATAAAACAAAATTACTTCTTATCCAATTACTTGACTCAATAGAATAATCAATAAAATAGTCAATTACTAAAATAACAGATAGTTGCAGCCATAAAATACTAGGCATTTTATAGACCAAATGGGAAAAAATCAATAATGAAACTACTCACTGCTTTTCTCTGTAATTTGCTAACTTGCTACCACCAAATAGCAGGCAGACACAGTTATTAACTGAGGGGGGAAGATGAAGCTTCATTTAACAGCTAAACTGGCAGATATTTTTGTCAAGACTTGGTATAGTATTTAAAGAGAAGATGTTAATTGTTTGGCCAAATTAAAATGATAGAAAGAGTAATCAAATGCTAACAGTCTACCAGTGTTGGATTTTTCATTCAGGTGTGCACATCATGTACACAGAATACACAGTTCAGAAATATTTAAAATCTTTTTCGAACCTCCACCACAAAAACCAGTGGAGAGCCCCAGATGATCAATCTCAGTGCAAACTGCATGGCCCTCTCCAGCTCCGCTTGGCAGCCCTGAACGAGAGAGACATTGAAGAAGAAAATTAGAGAAACTGACAGGTCCAATCAAACCTTCCTGATGAAGCTTGCATAGTTTATCAACATGCACGTTTACCTGTGTATAAAGCTGCCATGGCTGGTGCACGGTGCCATTGCAAGAGGAGAAAGTAACGTTGCAGCAGCTGTGAGGAACGCTAAGCCCTCCAGTTCTGTTAAACCAGGTGGTTTCCAGCCAGTCCATGTAGCCTTTGACACCACAGCACTTTAACTAGAAGGGAGCGAAATACCCAATAACCACAAGTGAGTATAAGAACATATATATTTGGTTAACATGAATGTAAGTCGGATTCAGTTTTTTGACAATTTTCTTAAAATATTTGCAACTGTGCATGTATTTTTGAATAAAAGCAGACAAGGGCTAATTATTGTATTGTTCATTTTGTAGGTAGCTTATGTAAAGCTTTCAGTCAGTACCTATACCTCTCAAACACAGCCCTTATTAAGCCTAAATATCCCCTTGATGGAAAATTGTTATTAGGTAAAGATTATCTATTTTGATTTAAAAAAAAAATCACATTATTTAGAAATATTAATACTGGCTCAGATACACCTGTTATTTTACTATACCTGATGCTGAAGCAAGGTTACATAAGTTTTACACAGTTTTTGCAACAGATAGGCTTAGGAGGGATTCATAACAGCACCCACAGGACTTATTAAGAGTACAAACCTCCTCTTGCATAGCATCCACAGACCGCGAGTTGGGATCCTGGCTGCTGCCAGTGTAATTCTGAAACACTCCACTGAGGGGAGCTATCTCTGTGTCCAGCTAAGGAAAAAGTTTGAAGACACAAGGAGCACATGTGCATTTTTCCACTGAATAATCATCTCTTATCATGAAAGCACTATTGTCCAATGCACATTAATTTTAAGTAACATTACGTACCTTCACTGAATGGTAATAAGCCAGTGCTGAAGCTGTACTTTCCACACAGAAGACGACAACTAGGAGGTAAACAAACTGGAAGAAAAAAATAACTTTATTATGTAACATCCAAACACTGAAGCACACATACCCACAGTCACAAACACAGACTGACGACCTCACCACTCCCTGTAGACAGCTTGAATCCTTGAGGCTCACCCAGGAGCCGAGGCTCCCGGTGACCAATAATAATGCAGCACTAGTGACAGTGATGAAAGCTGGCAGGGTCATGTAGGACTCCGTGAAAAACAAGCTGCTCTGTTCATACTTCATCAGCAGGTAGACTCCACTCACGCCCACCAGTAACCCCACCGCCTGATAAATTTAAAAAAAAGAATGAACGTTGCATTTTTATAAAATGCTGCTACACAGCTTTATGAGTTATAAACACAGATAATCACACACCAGCCTTCTTTTGACATTACTTAATCTTTTTTTACTACTTGAGACAGAGCATTTTTATGGCTTAGTAAGAGGTCACCTATTTGTCCAAGCTTCCAACTGTCTTTCTTAAACTCACTATCTACCAACTCTTGGTTTCACACTATTGAACTAATGAGGCACTGACCTTCACACAAGTCTTGGCAACAGTGTTTCCAAAGAGAATAACTTTCTTTTGGGGATACTTTGTTCAAACCCATTTTCACCTGGAAGCTGTCTCGCCTAGTAGCGTAGTCACTGATATATCTCTGTGAGCCTAATCTTTATAGCTCCGATTTGATTCACGTTTGCCACCTAAATAAACCTTGTTCTCAGCAAATCCCATTGGTTTAATCTAATCATCATCTAATTAAAGAGAGACTCCCAATAAAGTATGATTGCAGCTTATTGTTTTGTCCATTCAAAAACTTACACTGTTACCACAAAACTAGTCATAAGGTTGTTACAACAGAACCATCTTACATGCACGTAAGAATTAAAGGAAATCAGTCCATTAAAGTTTACAGATATGATTATATAAAGAAATATACTAAATAATTAATCTCCATCTTACTTATTTTTCTGTCGTTACTGTTTCTCACATGACCACGTGTCACATGACATGAAACTCACAAAGCAATAAGGCATAACATCATAGACAATAGCGTTAGTGATCTTTTATGCCTGTACTTTTCTTTTAAGACTCTATTTACTGTTTTAAACAGAACTAAAAATCAACTTTGGCCAAAGAGATAAGCCCATTAATAATTCCAATAACTGAATTTTGCAATATTAATACAAGCAGTATACACAATGATACAGTAAAAAAATAGGCTGTGGCAATGCTAATAAAGTCTCACCTACCAACAACAGATGACAAATCAACTGAAGTGTTGTTTTTAAAGCCATTCTTCTCTGATTACAATTTTTCAGAGGATACAAGCAGGGAGGAGAAAGTGCGCAATGATCGCGATGCAACCTGCGGATGCGTTAAACCAACGATGGCATAATAATAAATGAGCCACGAAGCCACTGTCGGCTTATGCAAAATAAACACTATCTATCTGATAAAACGACGTGCGACTGGAGGCATCTTGGTCTTCAGAGAAATGTAGACCAGTGAAAACGTCCCTTCCGCGCTGGATCAAGATCAACTTCCCAAAAGAACGCGGAAACTTATCTTTATGGCAAGAACTCGAAACAAAAAGCGTCCGGTAAATATCTTTGTGGTTATTTAACTTAAGGTAGAATCAGCACTGCTGCTTAGTCATACCGCTCAAAGTAAGAAACCCAGCACGCTTGACTTATTCCACCTCTGTATGTTTACACTCACATGGTCTCCTAATGGAACACGGAAGCACATCAAGAACGCTTACCGTCCTTTTGTGATCCTAGTTTGGAGCAACACTGCCCTCTTGTAAATTTAAGCGAAATAACAGCAAAATAAGTGGCGCAAAAAGTGGGTATGCACTATGCATAGGGGCGCCGTATTATTTAATTAAATAAATAAAATTATTTATGTAGTAGGCATCTTATGTAATTAACAGCTGTGCATATGATATGATCAATTGAGCCCTGATTACTGTCCTCTTGAATCGTTCTGACGACAGGTAGCTAAAGATGGAGAGGCGAAAAAGAAAGCTCTCCGGAGCACAACACAGAAAACTGAAGAAGGAGAAGAACAAAAATGTTGTTGGGATGGAAAAAAAGGCTTTAAAAAGTGGTTTTGGAGGTGGTTTTTCAGTCGGTAAGTTATGTCAGTGTTTCAAGAGGAAGCTTTTAAATACTCAGGTCAGGGGTGTCCGAAGTACGGCCCGCGGGCCAAACATGTCTCGAGTTTGGGTTTCATATGGCCTGCACGTCTTCTACATACATTTTATTTTTGGCCCGCCAGCCCCATCAATGAATACAACTCAGCATGCAATTCCTCTTTTTGACTCATGGAGGCAGTGTCGTATAACACATGTATGCCAACTGCTTCAGAACCTCAAAAAGAAGGAGATTGAGATTAGCCAATCACAGCCCATGCTGTGACACCTCCACCTTGGGTGGGGCTCATAGGTGACACAGCGTGTTACCAATTAAGCAGCTTTTTTGAACGACTACCTTTTGTTTTTCTTCACTTTTTTGAGCGCTCCTTTCATGTGTAAGTACTTCACGTCAGCAGCAAGGAGACTGGAAAAAGGTTGCCTGCTCCTTATGTTTCTCAGCTCTGCTGGAGGTCATGCACAGGTGTGCAAACGAAGTGGTATGCAGCAGTTAGTGAGTTCAACACCCGTTTTGGATGTTGAACACACTAACTTAGCTATTAAAAACTACATGCTGTTGTTCAACCCTGATGACTCTCCACCTTACCTGCAGCCAGAGCTCACTGGTGGTGACTGGTGGTTTTTCTTGTGATGGAGTATAATTGGCAGTGTCTTCACTGGTTTCAGTGGTTCTCATGTAAATTAGGCTAGTGACAATGCCTCCAAAATTTGGAGATACCCCTACCGGAGGTAGAACCAAACCCAACCAAGTTTTTCTTAATCTCTAAGGTCTCCCATACATGAAATGGGTTCTTGGCCAAAAATATTTTACTGCCAAGATGGTGAAACTGATATATTCTTATACACCACCTAACAAAAAAAGAGCTTATGCCCGCATGGAGGTTAACACACATAAACTACTGTAGCTTTGTAACACAAGGCCTGAGAGCTTTCAAATTAGACATGTATGTAGTAAAGACTCTGCTTTACCCACTAGAAAAAACTGGATGTGAATATCTTAAAGTATGGGGTAGATACAGACCTTGGAACAAATACCAAAAATAGGCAGTGTCAAGTTTTTTAACCCTTTCTTCAGCTCCTGCCAAA
>VOQJ01030953.1:1934-15653 GCA_015052665.1 Apistogramma diplotaenia
AGATCTTTATCTATTTATCTCTTATCTATATCTCTTATCTAATCAGCTGTCACTAGCTGTCAAATGTCACTGATAAGATCTTGACATAAGGTGGTACCATATACTCTCTAGTTTTAAAGAAACAACCGATATGTCTCTTAAACACTGGAAAACTTTAATGTAAAGAAAAACGTCTCTAACATCACAGCTTCAGTTATTTAACTCCAAGGAAATGAATACGTATGCATCTCCTTGCTTAATTGATTTTGACTGAAATGAATTAATTAAATTTTAATTAGCACTCAGTTAAACTGTCACTGCCCCGCCTTTTCCTCCTGACACCATGAAGGAAAGATAAGTAATGCTAAATGATGCACACAGCAGCGGGCAGCAGCTTCCTGTCTCTGCTCATCTGGATGCAGCCACATTCCCAGCTGACAATTATGAGCACATTAGAGAGCCTATGTGACGGTGATATCAGGCATTAGATGGGAGATGTGAATTATCCAAGATCTTAATGAAATTCTCTCCACTTAATGTTTTTATTCCGAGGTCTGGATATATATTATCGTTTACTTGTCATGATACTCACACATGCATCATTCGTCTTTGTGATGTTGAAAAATATATATTTTTTTAAATATTATCTCCTCTAGGTTTAATTTAATCTCTGACACATTACTTGACAGTGCGTAAAAAGCGCGTCTCTCTGTATGTCAGTGATATCTTCTGAGGAACAAAGGAAATGAAGACGCAAATAGACATTTTTTCTCACAGAGTCACGCCTGCGAGCCCACGGTTTCCCTTCCCGTCAGACTCAGAGACGCAGCAATAACGGGGACGACTCAGGACAGCTGTGTGTCATTTAGTTCCCAGTTTCCCCTTTCACTTTCTCCCTCCCTCTGATGCTTTCTCATGTGCTCATTGTAAAAAGAAGATTACATGAAGGCGAGGTATGGGAACTGATATTAGCACCGGCGTCAGCTTCACAGGCGCTGATGTAATAGACATCAATGCTGGAGGCGTTTACAGAAGAATCTAATGACATACTGTGGTAACATTAATATCATCTATGTCACCAGTGTGGCACATGGAAACCAAATCTTCAAAGCAATGACAAGACTATGAGGATGTGCTGCTCTTCTTCTTATTAGACCACTTTCTATAAAAGAAGAAAACAGATATTTTATAATTCTGTCAAAAACGTGTTTATTTATCAGGCAAATAGTCCGTTCAATAGGATTCAAGTCCGGACTTTGACCTGGCCAGTCCTTCAGTGCGAGTACTCCAACTTCCTTTTTCTTGGTCCAACAGTCTCTGCACAGATTTGAAGTTTGATTGGGGTCGTTATCTTATTGGTGCATGAACCCACAACCAATCAGTTTCAGCCCGGAAGGGAATCCAAGGTGCGGTAGACCCTTTTGTTTGTGATACCTTCAATTTTAACTAATTTTCCCACACTGTGTCCAAAGTGTTTCACTTGGGGATTTCAAACTTGGACTCATTGGTCCAGAGCACCTTCAGGACTCAGTTACCTGTCTAGCACAGCAATTTCTTGGCTTTTCATTTGAGGTCCTGTGTGGTTAAGCACCACAGCTACTCGGTTAATCATCGTTTGGCTGAAAATGCACCTTTTTAAAACGTTAAGGACGTGTTAGAACATACATTTTCACCATCTGCTGCAACTTTCTCATCCATTCCATGTGAGCAGGCTGACCAGTCCATAATTTAAACATCCTGCAATCACTTATGGAAAGTTTCGCAACTTTAGACGATTGTGACCACATCGGCTAAACACCCCAGAGCCTCCGAATCTTTTTTTATCCGTCACTGAAAAGCATCAACAGAACGTTCTGATCCTCGCTTCACCCAAACAATCCCAAGACCCGGTTCCGGTAAACAGTGCAGACCATTATCAGTGTTCCGGAAGTCTCTGTAGCAGAGGTCAGAGTTATATCCCAGCTGAGACGGAGAGTCGAGTGGGAAGTCTGTGAAGAATGCAAACAGTGCTCAAGGGGAAAGAGAACAATGGCATTTTCTGATTATCCGCATACATTTTATGTAAACATATGTTTCCTGGTTGCAAACACAAGTTTTGCATCAATTTATGACAAGAAATGAGGTTTAAACACTGGACTTAAAAAAAATGCTGTAGCCTGCCTCTGATTTTGTAAAATAACTGGATTTGTAACTTTCATTCACTTATTACAGCTCGAAGGAGACATTCAGATGAACATGCAGAGCACGCTTGTGTCTGCAAAGATATATTTGAGGTTTTCTCGCAGTAAATCAGAGCAGCTGTAACTTTAAAATGCTCTTCTGCTCCTGTTTTCCTGTCTTACGAGTGTCAGAAGTGTGGCCAAATCCATTAGATTTCTGCTCTTAATGGTAGTTAGAAGCTCATGAACCCGTATATAAAGCTCTCCCAGAATCAAATCAATTTGAAAGTACAAACAGACCACAAATCTGTTCCTAATTAAATGTCGCAATTAACTCTCCGCCTGCTATCTCTCTTTCACACAAATGGATTTTCGACGTCAATACCCAGGGGAAATGGAGTGGAAGTGTATCGGGTTATTAGGATTGATCCTGGCAGATTCATCCTGAAGCTATGCAGTGATGACCTAAAGATGCACGTGCACACTCGTGGAAACAACACGATTTGATCCGCTTGGAACAGATTCGAATTTCGATACGGGAGCTCGCTCGCGCCCTGCAGGCCTGCCTCAGCGCCGGGTGCCGCACTCTCCGCTGCAGGCTGAATCACCGAGCCTCGCAGCATCCAACCTGTCAGCACACACTTGTCACAGTGATTAACAGCCAGCTGACTCACCCAGTGTCCACACAAAACAGGCTTCAGGTCAGAAAGTGATAGAGAATGAGAGTCGGACACTGCGTGTACACTGTGTTTTTCGTCACATAGGAGGTCGAGGGTGAGGTCGAGTGCCAGCCACAGGACTTACGTTGTGAGGATTAATTCTTAATGTCTTCTTTGACAGAAAACTATCAGCAGGCCCAGATCATGTGACGGGACCATGAATCATACTAATTGGTTTCTTTATCAGTCGGGCCGGAGTGGAGCTGCTGTGCCTTTAAATCATTGATGAATCAATCCTCAGACCTTTGAGGAGTAATTTATCCAGACTGTGTCATGTCTGTCTCGTTATCTATGAGACTATCTGTTTCCACCAGGTGTAAACAAGAACTCTGGCAAAAATAATATAGGTTATATCAAATGTGCAAAAAGAGCCTGCTTTAGGAATTTATAGCAGTCAGCAGGTGATCATCCAAGACAAGCAACTACCTCAGAGCTCTTTTGAAAACCCCAAAACTACAAATCTACAATCACATTACCAGTGATAAATAGTTACACTGGGCATACACTAATAATGAAGGGAGAATATTTGCATCAATTCTGAGGTTTTCTATAAGGAAAGGAGGCTTAGATGTCACTGTACAAATTCCAAATTGGTCAATTCAATCATTTGATGTAAAAACACTAAATCAGACACACATTATTATTCATAGCAGAGTATATTCCTGTCTTCAAATGGGTCTGGAGGGGATAGCAGTGCTGGATTTTGAATGTGGTACTCTCACTCATTCAGTCTCACTTTAGAAAAGATTAATCCCATCAATCCAGCAGCTCGACCTGAAAATCCTCCTCCACAGAGGTAATTATTCAAATATACGGTGCTTTTACGAGCGATGCTGTAGTTAGTGCTGCTGTGGCTCTGGTCTGAATTATCTATACAATTAGAATAATATCTCCATGACATGACATTATAATCTTATTGTATCTCAAAAAGCAGATCTGATGCATAGCTTGCACTGAACTTGTCTGTGTAGGTTCTCGAGAGTCTGAAAATACTTTTTTACGTTTGTGATGATGTTTTAGGAGTTGGGCTCGTCCTCGTAGTTCCAGTGAAACAAACTCTTAATGCTTCAGCATACCAAGACATTTTCAGGCTCCCAACTTTGTGGGAACAGTTTGGGGGTGACCCCTTCCTTCTCCAGCGTGACTGCACTCCAGTGCACGAAGCAGGTCCATAAAGACATGGATGAGTGAGTTTGGTGTGGATAAACCCGAGTGGCCTGCACAGAGTCCTGACCTCAGCCTGACAGAACACCTTTGGGATGAATTAGAGTGGAGACTGCGAGCCAGGCCTTCTCATCCAACATCAGTGTCTGACCTCACAAAGACTGTGCGGAAAGCCTTCCAGGAACAGTCAAAGGTGTTACAGCTGCAAAGGGTGGACAGACTTTAAACCCAGTGGGTTAAGAATGGGATGTCACTCTCTGTCGCAGACGAGCGAATACTTTTGGCACCAGTCTGTGTAAAAGAGCCTCATCAAATATTTGTGCCCCGGGGTCTCATTGTAACTTGATGACCCCCTGGGCCAGAATTTCCATTGTATAATACAGCGTGTCTGTGTTTGTGTTATTGATATTAATGGTTTTTTTTTAAATATTAATAATAAATATTGAGAGAGTTAAATGGAGGACCTGAGAGGCCCAAATTCTCTGCTTATGAATTAATAAAAGTGGGAGTATTCGAGATGTTTGCCAGCCCGTCCCTCTGTGTAAAGCGGTGGGCGGGGCGTAGACGCACGCTGCGTGTCCGCTCCTCGCCGGGTTTAGGAGGATTATCTCGGCTAGATTGGGAAAGGGAGTCGCAGCGTTGCCCGAAGCCGTCGCTCCGTTCCCAAGCAGCGGCGTCAGGTGGACGTGTGGGAGCCGTGATGGAATGTGCTGCATCGACGGTGCTAACGCTTAGTTTTCTCACGGAGGGAAACACAGGGCAGCCGGTTTGATCCCGAAGATTATGTCCGGAGCTGGGTCTGCTGCTGCTGCTGCTGCTGTGGAGCAAAGTTTGGAAGCGCTGTAGGGATACGCTCACATCAGCGGCGGGCGGTAACATGGTAAATATACCTTTTCCCCTCCTGCGGAGTCAGTTAGCGAGCTACCGTCTGCTAAACTGTTGCATCTGCTCTCTGGACGTCATGAAACCATCAACCAAGAGCTTTTAAGTTATTTACAGCCGTCGATTTTCTGTTATTGGGATAAAGTGGAGTTGCTCCTCTTCCGAGCGCAAACAGCTGTCAGTCCCAACGCGTACCGTTTTCATGTGCCGTGTCACACTTCATTTAAAAAATCCCGTTTTTATCTGCTTGTGGGATTTGTGCGTATTGTGTACACCAACAAAAAAATTGACCACTTATTTTTTAACGTTGGAGGCTTTCATTGAATTCGGCATGTATCTGGTACTCTAATCAGTGCTGCTGCTTTGAAGTTTTACCTTTTTTAAATTGATCAGTGAGCATGTTGATATGTGAGGCAGTGTTAAACTGGCCGATTTCTTAATGGAGTTTGTTGGAGATGAACGGAGCTTGTTCCCGTTATCTTCTCCTACTTTTAAACTAATTTTGACACAGCTCGAGTATTTTTTTTTTATGATCCAGACATGATGCATACCAGTGGGGCAATGAGTCTGTACATTTTCCTGGCCATTTGACAATGTATTTCATGCCCGAGTAAATTTAACTGCTTAAGAAGTCCTTTAAATTAATTACTGCAGGGTTGTCAAACTCCCATGCAACCCATTTTGTACTCAAATAGTTTCAGACCAGTAAAGCCACTGGACAATAGCTTATGTAAAAAAAAAAATCCTGTTTTTAAAAACCTTCCAAAAATAAACTTAAACTATCAGCAGATTATGAAGAAATAACTGAATTTATGGCCAAAATGTGTATTGTCTTATAGAAAGATCAGCTGAAGTGGAAGTTGAGATGCTGTCCCTCATTTTGAGGGACTCTAATTAAGATAATCAGTCTTCATTAATGAGTCAGTGGTCCAAAATGAAGACACGTGAAAAGATCACATAAAACACATGCAGAGAACATCTGTACCAGTGCCTCCACAGCTGGAATTGGTAGCATGTGGTTCTAAATTTTATATTTTTAAAAACGCACACACAGACACAACGATCTCCTTTTCAGAAGCCTTCAGCCTGCATGGGAGTTCTTCACACTGCTTTAAAAAAAAGTGTTAACTCTTGCAGCACTCTGCTGGCTGAAACTACAGGCTTCACCCCACCCTTCCCAGCTTTAACCTTAATGATCGGCACAAGCTCGACGACGAGCCGTGGACCAAAGCAAGAAGAAAGCAGTTCAGCAGAAATGTGATCCAGCCCACATGCTTTTGTTTCCTGGCTGCTCTTGCATAGCCTGATGCACCTCATGTATCATAATGGTCACTGAGTCGTTGCTCTCGACATTATCTGCTATAATACAGATGCCTGTGAAAAGTGAACCCTGTGAAAGACCTTTTATAAAGAACAAAAAAAGTCTGTCTGGCTTAGCTGGAAAACTCTGCCACCGCAGCCGCTTTAATAGACGCTATGTTGACTGTTTGCAAATGAGTTGGTTAGTGATACTCAACCACAGCGGAAGCCAGTGGTCGGGCAGGTTTGTCGGGTGTGTGTGCAGATTCTGTTACTGATTAGGTGAATCTTTATGTTTTTATGTTGCCGTTGTGTGCAAATCTTGTGATGTAGATATGAAGATAAAGGCTTACTAAGGGAGTTTGCTGTTGTCTGGAAGTGCATTGAAATTCCTCAATGACGGGGCTTCCTGTCAGAGGGAGAACAAATGGCCAGACAGTGCTGTGCTGCGGTGAGTCGATTCCAGTGATGATCCTCCTTAAGGTTCAGTGATGTGACGTGTTATGACAGGAAAAAACACATTCCTCCGTGACCCAGTTTTGCGAAGGCCTTTGCAGAACAATCAAGCTGACTTACAGTTTCGGTGGCTGTGTGACTGCCGTGGACTGCATATGCAAGGTGGATGTCGCCACCGCGGCTTCACCCACTCTGCAGTTTGAAGCTTCAAAGCTATAATTTTGGTTGCCACCTTGTCATTTGTCTTTGCATCCAGAAGTGACCATATTTGGAGGAGAGGGTGGAGTACACCGTACCCTTTCATACCTTGCTTCATACAATCCTGCAATCGGGTTGCCAGGTTGTGACAGACGGGTTTAATTTAAGGGTATCATGTTTGCAGTGATTGTTTTTGGTAGACGACCTGGCAACTTGGCTAACACCAGGTATAGCTTGAGGGTCTTGGGAAAATTACATAAGTTAAAAAAAACATTTGGATTTCCGTCGTCGAAACTGCAGCTCACGCTTGTTGGAGAGCTCGTAGCTCACAGCAGGATGTGTTGTCAGAGAACTCCACTAAAAATGCTCCAAATGGTGCCAGCAGAGGCGAGGCTGACTACGCCTTGCTGTGCCGGCACAACTTTCCCAATATCCAAATGGATGTGTTATTAAAAATACCCTTCACAGGTATCGAGGGAATCCAACTTTCTTATTCCGTCTGGCTTAATTTGATTGGTTAAAGAGCTGGAGTTCTTTCAGAGATGGTAACAGAATTTTCTTTGTGCACGACTGTGCACCACGTCTCTGTGGTACACAGGTACACTGAGGCATTTTTCAGCCACTGGAGGCAAACCATCATATCCGTATTTGACAACACTGCAGCGATGCCTCACGTTTAGCTTGGTGCAGACATACAGTAGTTTACTGCCTTTCCCAAAGGCGCTTTAACAGGTTACGTTCATTCACTTTCCTCGAGCACGTTTTCCCACTCAGGAGAGTATCGTGTGTGTGAACACTGCCTGCGTCACTGGTATTTGCACAGATAATTTTGTCTTGTTGACTGTTGTTTTTGGATGTCAAATGTTTCTTTATTTTTGGTCACTTTTAACTCATCTAACTGTAATACAGCAAGAAAAAGCACTGTGGGTAATGGAGGCTTAAACCTTTGGCACTTCTTCGGCGTCTCCGTTGAGCTGAGTTTACATGGATGCATCCTAAGATATCTAAATATCGGTATGAGTGCTTTTCTGTCATGTTTGGATGCAGAGGGTGTGTAATTATTACGTCAAGTAGCTTTTTGCTCCAAAGATCACTTTCAAATAGAGGCTCTCTTCCTCTCCATATTGTAGGTTTGTGTTTTTGATCCAGAGGAAGGGGAAATAAGGTGTGTTTCCTTCTCCCGGCTCCTGACAGCATTTCCTCTAGGCAGCGTTTCTTTGCAGCTCTTTCCTTCTTGTGTCTGTGAAGAAACGGGGATTCTTTTCCTCAAGGTCTAATTCCATGTTTGTTTTTTTTGGCACAAACACAGCAGCTATTTATTTACTATCGCTAAAAGTATGATGCATCTGCCGGCACTCAAATCGAGTTCGTTCATGCATTCGGTTTGTTTTGGTTGAGAAAAACATCGAGCGTAGGATTTTCCCCTCAAGTGCTGGATTGCTACACATCAAAAAAGACAACTTGCAACAAAGATAAAGATATCCTTTTTTTTAAGTGCACTTCTCTCAGCACATTTAAATACTTGAAATCACTCTACAGATTTGTAGTTATTCCTTGGAGTGCAATTGTTTATATTTATTTTTGATCCTTATTTAAGCTTTAAATTTGATGGTCACAAATGAGTTTTAAAGGGCAGCCAATACATGTAATAATATTAATTATTGTGGCCTAACATTTGTTGCTGGTTTGGGTTAAAGAAGATCTGACTATTAAAGGGATTGAAAGCAGTCTTTTTAATGCAGCGATGTTAATGAAACAACAGCTTTTATTTAATATCTTCGATCAAAGTATTTTGTCAGGACTGGCTAATTGAATCAGTTAATAGTTGCGTCATTTGCTTTAGAAACCTACCAAGCATTTATTATTTTTGTTGGCTCCAACTTCTCAGATGTTGAGGTTTGCCGTTTTACTGTGTCCTATATTTGACCTTTGAACTCCATCCGTCTTCTTCCACTTACCGAGGTGGGGCTGTAGTTAAATCTGGATGAGCAGGATATTAAAAGTGCCTCATCCTTCCTGAATAAGATATGTTAACCCTTGTGCCAGTTGTGGGTCGGCTCAGGGTCTTTCTCAGGAGGACGTTACTCAGAAACCTCCAAAAGAAGGCACTGTGGCTCCAGTCTCAGCTCCCTGTGGATGGCTGAGCTCTTCACCCCGTCACCGAGGCCAGCGATCTCATTCGTTCGGTCACTGCCCACGGCTCACGACCGTGGCTGAGGGCTGCATTGTAGATGAACCTTGAAATCGGCTGCTTTCACCACAACAGTCTGGTGCAGTAGCCGCATTACTGATTCTATGCTGAGCTGCAGCAGCAACCTGCCCCAATTTTTATTTTTAATTTGAGAGTTTTTTTTTTTTAATTAATCCAAAAAGATTCCATAAATCAGCCAGCTGTGTCAAGCATCGCAGCTTTTGGATCCATGTCTGGGGATTTAGCTCAATATCCGCTGGATGACACAACAAGAGGAAGAGTTATATTAATTCTCCTGAAGTTCTACAGGCTGAGTGATTGAATCCATACATTCATGTTTTCCTTTCCTTGTTTCTCTTTATTAAACCATAAAAAGGCCTCCCAGAGAGAGGTCTTTTTATGTTTTTTTTATGAAGACGGAGGCTGGAGCGTTGGTGTTGCTGACAGTTGATAGTGATTTAATAGTAAAAAAAAAAGTGAGGCATCTAATTTTCCTACCTTGGCATGTCTGACCCTGTTAAAGTTATAGGTGTCCTTGATGTCATTTAGCTACTTCTCCAGAGGGTTTTGGACAGTCTCCAGCTGCACCATCTGCTGTAATGCTAATTGTGAGGCACTGAGGGACTAGCAGTGGTGTGTTTGCCCAGGTCTGCATACACACACAGTGGGTAACAAGTGGTGCCGGGCAAAGCAAACCTCCGCTCCCTGCAGACGACTTGAACGTTGTCCATCTCACATCATCTCCAAACGCTGAACCACCGAGGTTGTCCACGCCCATCTTCCTTTCCTTCACCATGAGGTGAAAGGTCACCGAGATCCAAACTTGCCCGAGCTTTTTAGTAGCTGCATCAACCTCACATCATTCTCAAGCTGCCACGTTCATAAAACAAGCTCAGACTGGTAGTTGTGCTGTCATATTACTAACAGACAAACATAAACGATGCTCAGTTGCCCCCTCTGGGGACCTGCGAGAGACACCAGGGAGTTTATTTCCATCCAGATGGCTTGTAATGCAATGGCAGAAATTTTTATATATAATATACTATAATCTAATATAACAATATTTTATAAGCATAGATACAGTGTGAACTTATTCTTTGAAACGGCGTCCGCTCGAGTGTTTATGGATTTTCACCAGCTCATCACAGCAGTCGATTTAATTCTAAAGCTGCGATCAGAACTTGTATCTTGTTGCTCGTGTTGCGAAGGACAGAAGAGACCTTCTTTCTCTGAAGGCCAGGATTTATGGCCAACAGGCACACAAAGTGTCCCATTAGCACCACAAATCACAGCGATGAGCTGAGCCTCGGCCATTGTTTGGCCACTGAGAGGGAAGAAAATGGGAGGAGTGAGTGTTGCTAAATGGGAGCTGACTGGTTTTCGCTTTTGACTCGCTTCACTGGCGAGGTGCGAGGCCCCGCTATAATCAGCCGCGTCTGTTGTCAGGGCAACCGGTGGAATCTGCTCCCGACTTTTCGCCACGTGAATGGAAAAAAAATAAATAAGCAAATAAAGTTGATAAGATCGGGGAGGAGCACTGCGAGAGGGGACGTCTGAGATGTAAATCACGGAGACGTTTCACATGTAGGTGCACAGATTTATCCCCCTGCCTCCGTCGCTCCCTCTCCGTGCTGCCGGATTAGGGATCGAGTGGGCTAAACTGACACTGACTCGACACACACACCAGCAGCGATGCCGGGTGTGTGAGTAACACGGTGCGGATTAACTAGCACACAAATGCTACACCCATCAAAGAGATCCTGTGTTGGACACACACACAGCTTTGCTTTCCCCCCATTAATCATATCACATGAAGCTGATTCACTGCCAAGTTTTTCACTCTGTGCGAACATGCATTTAGCTGTCTGCTTAAATTTGGCTCAGCACGTCCTGCATTTTATTTTTCAACCACTTCAAATGAACAGGACCCTCATTGAGTCCCTGCCTCGTTGCAGCAGGCTGCGGCGACAGCTCGGTCAGTGAGGTCCATCAGTGCGTGCACGATGGGAACACAGCTTTAGTGATTTTGCTCATTCTCAAGGACGAAATCGTAGCATTTGGTGATGACCACGTCAGCCAGTTACTGACTCGTGGAGGTCTTCAATCCTGATGTTTAAATGATGCCGCTCTGCTCTGCCTGGTAACTGTCAAGTCTCTGAAAACAACCAAACAAAAACACCTAAACAGTTAATGCTGTGCTTTTGTTAAACTCATCAAATGAAAGCTGAAAGTCAGCGCTTCAGTGCAATCACACTTCAGTCACATCTTGATTGGTGTATTTAAAGGCCACTGTAGTTTTGTACAGAAGGAAAATAACAAAAACGGCGTCATTGTCCACGAACTACAGTACTGTGCCGCTGTGTGGTGTAGTTTATGTTTCTGCTCAGCAGCTGGGGAGTCATTTGATCAGCATATTGTCATATGAAGTGCGGAAGCTGATTCTGATGATCACTGATCTTGGATTTATTTTCTCTGTTATTTCATCTCAGGTCATCTCAGGGTCTTTAATAAAAATATTATTGTTTATAAGAACAGATGTTGAACTTTTATTTACTCAATTAAAAAAATCAGCATCTAAAGGTGAAAGCAGAGTGGTGGTTTTTTCATCAAAGCGGCTTGATGTTTTGTTGGCAGTAAATTGTCGCTGCTGTTCTGAGGTCAGGTGAACGTCGCCAATTAATCGTCAGATTAACTGATGATGAAAATGATTCTTGTGGTACTTTGTGGCCTACTGCGCTGTTTGTTTTATAAGCTTGAAACAAATCATTTTGCAAATCAGTTGCCAAAGTTGTTGTTGACTGTTTTCTTATATTGTATTAAACGGAACGCTTTTCCCAGTGGAGTGGTGCATCGTTGTTGTTGGTAAACAGGTAACAAGTCGTTGTCTCCTTTGTTTATTCAGCTAAAAGTCTCATTGAGATTAAAATCTCTCTTTCAGGAGAGATCTGGCCAAGCGGGCCAGCTAGTCCTGCAGTAATGCGACACTGCATGTGGGTTGTATTTAAATGTCATTTAAATGATGACCCAAGGTGCTTTCGAGCCGAGGAAGATGGAGTAACAGTACAATACACAAAAATACACAAAATAGGAACTTAAAAGCAGGACTGAGAGAGAAATCTAAAACTTATTGGCATATGTGATACATAAGGTATCTTAATTTGTACTGTAAAGGTTCTGTGGATCAAACCTAGCTCTATAAGTCTTGTCTCTGACATCTGTTTATATTGTATTTGCCTTCGTCTGGGGTCACGTGAAGGCCTGTGAAGCTGAGCTGTAGGCAAATGATCCTGAAGTACAGTACCTTGGCCGAATGCTGGTTTGAAGTGTGTAAGTGCTCACAGTGGAAGGATTGCATCAGAGTGTGGCCGCTCTATTCTCTTTGGTACCAGCTAAGCCACAATAAATAAATCTGCAGATTATATCCGAGTCTCCTGAAATGCTCTTTCTACACTGAGCACACCTGGTGTTATCAAAGTTTACGTAACAACATGAACAACATGAGCTTGAAAGTATATTTTTAAGTAAAATTTGTTGTTTTAGATTGAGACAAATAAGATTTGTGTATCGTTTTTAGTCTTAAAATGCTGTAATATGCACCAGCCGTATTGAAAACAAAGGCTGCAGCCTTAGTGAAACACACACTCTGCAGTGTGTAAGTCATAGCTATTTCCATGGAGTCTCTGCCCCACTTACCTGCCAGTTCTTATGTAATTCACGGGGGGGATTTTGCATGTAGTTGTGTGCCAACTCATTCACAATGCGTGGAACATCTTTCAAGGTTACTATGCATGGTGAGTTGTATCATCACAGCTCTGGTTTGAACTCCTGCCAACATCTCGTGTGTTCTCGGCTCTTGTTGGTATGTTGGAGACTTAATCGGGCTTCGGTCTTTGGAGTTGTAGACTGTAACTTAACTTTTTCCTTCATGAAGTCGGTATTTAAATATGCACGCCTCCATGAGCTCCTCATAGTGAGTCTTGGTTACCTGGAATTTAAATGCACTGGGACTTAAAGTACTTATATAGTGCTTTTCTACTCTATTTCAGCACTCATGTTACTACAAGTTTCATTCACCCATTCACACACATGCTTTCTTCCAATCCCCGAGTGCTTTTAACAGAACATTCACACACACACGCTGATCGATGGATCAACTCGGGGTTCAGTATTTTGCCCCAGGACACCCAGGACTACTCGAGATGCTTTACATAAAAAGGAACAAAATGTTACAGGGAAAACCATAAGGAAAAACGGTAAGACGATCCCTGTGACCAGCACTTTGTGACTGTGAGAAGGAAGAACTCCCTTTTAACAGGAAGAGAACTTCCAGGCTCAGAAAAGGGCATCCATCTACTGCTAATGGTTGAGAGATGGGAGAAAAGGCGAGCATACATCCAAGTCCTAGTCTACACAAAAGATGGGTGTAGTGCCTTTGGTTTGTGGACTCAGTGTTAGCTTCATTATTTGCTTTTATGTTTGTTTGTTTGTTTGTTTTTTTACCTATTAAGACCTGGGAGTGAAGTGCGGAGTTATCAGCTAATACTTGGAAGCTTGTTTGCAAACAGCAAGGAAGGCTGTATTCCTGCCATCTCATTGTAGTTTGTATAATGACAATAAAACACACAGGAGAGCTCCAGGTCATGGTGCACCGATGGGTTAAACCGGCCCGGGT
>VOQJ01030954.1:7162-21670 GCA_015052665.1 Apistogramma diplotaenia
GTTATTACAAAATTTATATTTCTTCCCACATAAATTTTGTAATAACCATAACATGCCAATATTTAGGGAACAGAGGCTACCAAAGAGGCCGTGGTTCCACCACCATACATTAATGGCTCAGTGCCATTGAGCTTTCGTTGTCATGCTGTGGGACCAATCTGTATCCTGTGCTGACTAAGCCCTTCCCTTTTTTTTTCTCTGTGTGTTAACCAAACCTGGAAACCATATTTACTGAATGTGAACTGTAAGTAAAAAGAAAGGAATCATTTAACACAAAGTCAGTTGCCTGAATTTGCATAAATCTCTGATTTGCCCCCCCCCCCCACACACACACACACACGCACACTTTCTTTCTCATGAAAATGCAAAACCTCGAGCATTTTGTACGCATTAGCAACACAGTGTTTCAGGCTTTGCAAAGAGACAAACAACTACTTGGGTTATGTAACAGTTCTGTCACACATAAACATTTTGGAAAGCCAGCGCTCATCGCGCTGGACGGTTTTAATCGCTTTTTGCTGCCATTCGGCAAACCTGAAAACTGCAGCACCGCACGGACATGTGTGCCGCTACCAGTGCCAGCTTGGTGCTGGCTGCTTTCATTACAACGGCACAGTGGGTAGAGGGGAGATCATGGAATTGCCCTGAGAAAGAGAGCAAGAGAGGCAAGAGGTGCGGACAAATAGAGGAAAAAAACAAAAAAGAGGAGAGGGACTGTTTGCTTGGGTAAGTGGATTATGTGATGTGCAAAGGAAGGAGGGAGGGGCTCTGTCCTCTATCACCACTGCTGCTTCTGCTCTGGTCAAACACTGCTCAAATCAAAGCAAAACAAAACATTTACTTACACAACAGTCCTGAAAATGTTGGATTTTCGCAGTATCCTCATGACTGGGCTTTAAGTACTTCTTGCCAGTAATTGTTTGACTTATGTGCCAGATGGTGAGGTTTATACAAGAAAACACAGGGAATATCATTATATAAACACTCCAGTATATGCAAATGCTACAATACTTAGTTACAGGGTGAGATTTTGGTTGTGTTTGCAGCTTCTTGTTCAATTTCAGTGTTTGTTTTTTAACATGATTTCTCATTACCTTAGAAACACTAAGTTTGGTTTCTGGAAATAATCACAGGCTAATATTGGCAGCAATTAAAAAATAGTTGCTAAAGATTCAAGAATTTTAAACCTGGAATAACAGTAGTTTATTCTACTGTAGTTACCATAAAAGTAACCAATGGCTAAACAATAACATTGTCCAGTCCAGACAAGAATTTTTTTGTATGCTAACATGTTATACAGTAAATACTTGTGCTAGAAAAATATATACTGGTTTTGTATACTGGCATGCCGACATTTTTCAGTTGCTAATAAGTCATAACTAGCATGATGAAAGCCCAAATTGGACTAAAAGTAGAAACAGAAAAAATTAAACAAGGGTTTACCAGTACTCATATAGACTTAGCAAACAGCCCACCAGTTTAAACTAAAATTAAGCCAACTACTTAACATCAATCACTGGAGCCATGTGGGATCGTAGTAAAATCTAAGGTGTTCTACCAAGTATGCATTTAAGTCATTATAAATTCATCATATTTATAAAACAGTGTATATATTTCATCAGCTAACGTGACCTGCTAATATAGCTAGCACTGACTTTACAAAAAGAGGTAAAAGAACTTCAAAGCACTTGCACACTGCAGTGGAGCCCTTAAGATGAAGTCTTTTTGATTTTGATTGCATTTGGGTAATTGGAAAATACCTATTAGACTAACAAATAGGGAATGACCTTAGCACAATAAGGTCTCCTATGGGGAGGGAATAACAGCAGCTTGGCATTCAACTAAAGTACTTTGAGAGAAAAACAGCCACGGGAACAGAGCTGATAATAATTCACCGTATTTCAAAAGCCCAAGTGTCAGCCCATTTGAATTTAATGAAAGGCAACATATGTTTAAAAAGCTTTCTGGGCTGCCATATTTCATCTCCGAGGTTCTATGAATCACTGTGCCTATACTAGGAATGCTGTACTGCAGGAGAGAAATTAGTTGAAGATCAGGTGAAATTTTCTTTGATTTTTTTTTCAATAAAGCTGCAGCTACATGAGTCAGCCTTCCCACACATTGTTGTACAAAGGAACAATTCTGTATTGGTTACTGTACTGCAAAAGGGAGGGCAAAGCCACTTGAGAGAGTTTGGCTGAAGTGTGTGTATGTATGTGTGTGTGTGTGTGTGTGTGTGTGTGTGTGTGTGTGTGTGTGTGTCCTGTGAACCACCAACCCTTAAAAGCTGTTCATGTTGGTTTTTAATGTCTGCTAAAGCCTGTGAAAGGAAACCTGAAGTGATTGCCCGTATAAAATATAACAATTATATACTTTTCTTTTTCTGTCTACAGGACTACACATTGACCATGTATTTCCAGCAATACTGGAGAGACAAGCGCCTGGCTTACGTAGGAATCCCTCTCAACCTGACACTTGACAACAGGGTTGCTGACCAGCTCTGGGTCCCTGACACCTACTTTCTCAATGACAAGAAGTCTTTCGTCCATGGAGTCACAGTCAAAAACCGCATGATTCGCCTGCATCCAGATGGAACTGTTCTCTATGGACTCAGGTGTGTTCTGCTTGTCTTCACGTGATTACGTCTTTGTGGAGGAACAATCCGTATGCTTAGTGGTGCTTTTGGCCATGTTTGCTTTCTCTGGATTTTACATTGTACATTAGCTTATTAGCTCAGTGACACTACAGTAAAAAATAGGACAAAAACCTCTTTGTGACTACATAAAAAAAAAAATCAGGGGTTGCCTGATGATTGCATTGACGTTTTTCACTTTTGGTGAGTGATTGCAAGCAGTTGTGGTGACCAGCTGGCTGCCCAGAGATTGTGAATGCCACACCCTCAATCTATGTGCAACCAACTTGGACTTACTCCCAGACAGACTGGCGAAGGTTTGCAAATAACCACTGTCTAATTTATGAATGTGGAGTGCCAACACAATCAATTGGAGCCCGTCTGTACCAGTGAGTGCTGCTCATCTGCAGCGCATCTTTTCGCAGTAGGGGAAATTGACTCACCTGGTTTCCAAGTGATTGAATTCTGTATATTTTTATATAACAACAATGTTGCCAAGCGCCCATGTCATTTTTTGTAGTTAAATTGCTGCAGGATGGCAAGAAATTTCTGCCTCAAATTGATTCAGATTCTGGTTAGATTCAAATTCTGTTTAATGTGAATATGCAGACAGAAAGAGATAGCAGACCCTCTTCATCTTATTACTGTCAATAACAATAATTCTGTTCAATTCTGTCTTCAACCACTGTGACTGCAGGATGAGACATAATGTCCATCTTTTTAAGAAAACCATCTACATGTCCTGTTGTGGGTTTCCTAATATACCTCTTTACATTTACAAGGTCACCAGGAACTCGTTTAGGACTAGGGCTGTGTTTTGTTTTAGCCACATGCTAAATAGGTATCCTCCATTCAAGTCAACCACCTAATCTGATGGATGCTCTGAAGCTGATGTTACTCCAGGTCTTTCATACCAAGAAAACTGTGTTGAAAGTAAAAAGATAAAATAAAATAATAAAATATTTATAGCTTGCCTCATAGCTTAGCTTACCTTTCTTTACCACCCACGCCTCACTTTCTGCCTGTAACAAAATATGACTGAACAACAAACTCCCTTTTGTTTTGTCATCCCCAACCCATGCAAAGACAAAACTGTTGAGGCCCCAAACAATTAAAAACATATCAAAGAACCATGCCGTTGCACTGCATGAATTTACTTCAAATCCCGCATACGCTATCAGGCTGCAGTAAACTATTAATCCTCCACTTAAAATAGTCCCTGGCAAATACTACTACCTGGGAACAAGAGGGAGAAGAAAAAGCAGTCTGACAAGGGGAATGAAGGCTAATAAGGAACATGTGAACTCAATCAGAGCCTAACGACAGAACGGACAAAGGAGTGAAGTGGAAACACATAAACTACACAAGGATCTGACCTTCAAAAGAAAACAGGAAGTGAATGGAAATGAGATCAAGCTCCCAAAGTCAACAGTGATATCAAAAATTGATGAATGATAGTACCAGGAAGCATAAATGATGACAGCTATGTAATGTGATCATTTCTGGACCATCCAAACAAGCAGCACTTATCCCAAAACAGGCAACAAAGCGAAGTCTCAGGTTCAAAAACGGTCTCTAATGTTTCCCGGCGTCAAGTTAATTCTATGTGTTTAAAGCCACATTATGGCACCACAGTCCTCCTGCAGCTGAGAACTTGGCAGGTTTCTGCTTCTGGCCTCTGAGCAGCTAGAGGATTTTGTGTCATGCTGAAGGGCATGTCAGTATTGTGGGTTTTATGGTTTTGTTTTGTTTTTTGCTTCTTTTCTTCTTTTTTTTTCAAAGCAAGTGGGTTGCAGTTAGAGGCTGTCTATGAGAGGAACTGTGGACACGATAGATATGATCCACAATGCAAAGTTCAGCTTTCAGCTATTGTTTGATGTTTGTTTCATAAAGCCCTTGTTTTGAATTTCCATTGATCTTTTCGACAAGCAGGTTCAGAAGAGCTCGTGTGACCTATTATTATGGATGCAAGCTTTGAATTATTAGAGCAAAGCAAAAAAAAAAAAAGTGTGTGTGTGCTTGGATGTGCACTTGCACGCTTGCATTTTGCATCTGTCAGTGTTCATACTTTATAGTCAAGCAGCCATGCTTGATTATGTAAGGGGAGTTCATAGCATTTAGCCCTGTGGACTACTTATAGACCTCTCAGTGCTTTAAGAGATCAAAGGGGGAGAGAGATGTGTGACGTGGTGTTTGTGATATGAGCTGTTACATAAATGAATGCCAGGTAGAGCTGAGTATCATGTTGAATGCAGATTTCTATCAGGGTATCAAGGTAGGCACTCTCTAGTTGTGCGTTTGCTAGTTTATTAGGGAAAGTTGTAACACAAAAAAGACCATTTTAGGCTCTCAAAGCTTTTTGTATTTGGTTTAGTAAAAAATGCCATTTATTTTATGCCATTATTGTAAACACTGCTTTTTAACTGGTTGTATTCTGCTATAGTCTATTGTGCTGTAACCCTGGAATCTTATATTGTGCACAAACTACTGTAACTTGCAAGATACTTAGCTGTATTCAGTAAAAGTAATACTACCACAAGCTGTAAGCCGTAAACTGTAAGCAGCAAAATATCTATTGGAGCCATTTCACTTTCTATTAATTATATTGTACAATTCAGTTCAATTAGGTTTGATTTATATAATGACAAATCACAACAACAGCTGCATCAAGGCACATTATATTGTAAGGTAAAGACCATACAATAATACAGAGAATACCCCAATATTCCGATGACCCTCTATCAGCAAGCTCTTGGCGACAGTGGCAAGGAAAAACTCCCTTTTATCATCTGCCATGACTGGTTGGGGGAGGGGACCTGGTTGCAATTTAACTGAGGTCCTCTGTGAATTTATACATACACAAAGGAAACCCACTTTTTATTTTGATTTTCACAATTATAGTATCAAAAATATGGCAAGTTTTGGAACCAAAAAACATGCCAAGGAAACATTAATTATTGCTATCAAGTGGTTGCTTCCCGACAATGTGCACAAAATAGTTCACGTTGCTAATACAGAATACAGAAATGTATTGTACTATATTAAAACTCTAAAAATGGAGCTGCATTGTCTATATTATTATTGGGATATACTGTAGCTCCATAGGGTCTCATTCACTGGCTGATATGTTCAAAGAGCTGTTGAGTTTTCAGAAGTTCTTTTCTACAAGTTAATGTTAACTAACTAACCTCTTTGGGAAGTATAATAGTGAAATAATTGGTTACCAACGGTATTACTGTACATGAGACTACTTACAAGTGCACAAGACTACTGTTAGCCTAACACTACGTGTTGCACAAATAGACAGTATAAAAGATGGATATAGCTAACGTGAAGTTACTGGTTTCTGAAATCCCATTTCAGCGCGTTTCGAGTGTTTCGGTCGTCATCGTTCCAGCTTGGTTACAAAAATTCTGATGTGACAAGGAGGGGCAAGTCTGACTGTAAAACCACACACTCAGCATACCAGGGATAATCCTTCTTTGTGAAGCACAGTGCCAAGAGTTACAGTACAAAAATAATATGACCAAAAACGTGTGACTTGAGCCCATAAACTCATGATGAAAGTGTTTACATCGGTCAATACCGAAGATCGTTTTCCATTTTTTCATATTCCTGCAACTTCCATAGGACTGAAGTGTTTTTGCAACCACAGCCATTTGGTGGCCTTCAGATCAACTTTAATGCAGCTTTAAGGCACTTCTGAATTGGATTATTTTTTTCTACCCAAAACCTACGCCCATGTTTTTACTGTCTGTAAAGTTCAGTGGGTTCAATTATGTATTGAGACTTGGTTGGCTGGATTTTGCTGCATGTGTTAGCTTGTCCAGGTAAACTAATACTTTTATTGTGATTGTTCACATACAGAATATAGTTATAGCTTCTGCGGGGCAGATACTGCAGAGGGTATAAGTCTTTAGAACATTTGGTCAAGTCTGTAATTGGTAGTAACTAATATACTGTAGTAGCTAGTTACTTCCTAGTTTTGGAGCTATGTGCTGTTAAAGAAGAGGCTTTTTAAAATCTTTTTGTGTGTTTTTAATAAATGCACTAATGAATAGTAAATAAGTAAAACAGTCTTCCACAGGCATTTGTTCATTTCAGAATGACTTTCATGTCACTGGGTTACATTAGCTAACATGCGCTAACTGATACATGTTTTGACCTGGCTGGACATGCCTTTACAAAGTGATGACAGGCTTAATATATAAAATGACATTTTTTATTAACGAGTTTGGCTTTGATAGTGGAATTTATATTCCATTTTATTCAATTTAGATTTTTAAGACTGTCACTTAAATGTAACTGCTAATCAATGCAATGTATGTAGCATTGGTTTTTTTGCACTTAAAATGACTACATGAAAATATTAATTAACAGAGAAGCATCAGTGATATTAAATAAATGAGAAGGTGATGTCACATCTATATTTTGCGTGATAATGCTTACAGTACATCTGTTGAAGACCCCATTACAATGTTGCTGTAATTTTTGCTGTATAATAATGTCACATAATGGAGCCTCATCTCAGTCTTAGCTCGATAAATACATGCAGTGGCTAACTGCCAAGCAGCCAGCTTTTAATCAGGCCAGACTTAGCCTAAATCATTTTGAATTTGCATTTCACTTTGCTGCTTATTTTAACTGTCTGATTATCAGTCGTTTGAGCTTGCACATCTGATAAACAAAAGGGATAGATACCTCCTTATGACCCAGTTCAGATGAACAGGGACTGAACTCATGCATTGCCTTAATATCATTTTTTATTTTTAGAAATCGTCACTTCATCAAAGGGTGGACCTCAGCCAGTTGTAGGCAAAGGGGAGCACGAACTGATTCAAAAGCAAGCGTGCGCGTTGCTTGTCTGTCTGTGATCTATAGTGTAATTATGTATACAGTTACGCAGTCAGCATTTGAACTTGGAGGTGGTGCGATAATCTTATTTTGAGATGACAGTGCCAGTAGTCTCCAGTAATATGAAACCAAGTGAGGAACATGTTGAGAAGACAAATGGATGTTTGGTTTCTTTTAAAGATGATACGCTTTCACCTCAGTGCTGAAATCTAATTGTATTCCTTCAGTCGCTTATTCTGTTAGGCAACTGCTTACCTGCACTGCTATTTTTAAAGCATCTCAAATCCCTCACGTCGTCACTCCCTTCCTCGCTGTCTTTCAAAACTATTTGCGCAAATCATTTGCATCATCTAAAATATCCTCTCTCCCCCCCTCCCACGTTTTCTTTTACAGGATAACTACTACAGCAGCATGTATGATGGACCTCAGGAGGTATCCTCTGGATGAGCAGAACTGCACTCTGGAGATAGAAAGCTGTGAGTAGAGAGGCCTAATGCCTTATGGGCAGATCAGGAGCAAGCGCACGGGCTGAGTGTCTCATGTGTGAAATGTTACAGATGCATGAAATAAAACACAATCTGAGGTACAAAAGGGATTGTGTATTTTTCTTCCATGTTCTGTAGCTTTTGTTTTAAATCTGTACCAGAAGGATGAGGGTAGTGCCTGTGACTGTGAGAAATACTGTTTCATTCATATTATATTTTTTATAAAGTCCGGGAACATTTTTTATTTAGTTAGAATTACGTCTTTCTGCTTTAACTGTTTGCACTTTATTTAACCTCTTAACACCGGCTCATTTGCTGGCGATCTATTTAGGGTAGGATTAGCTTCAGGTGCCTCTATATAAGGCGCTTTCACTTGTTTGACATACTGACATGGGAATCTTGTAACAGGAGTACTGTGGGCTCAAAAAGCACGTAGGAGAGCCGGTTTGAAAAGTAACATCTTCTAGTTTCTGCTGCTAAAATGACCACTGAAAACTTTAACTTCTGTCATATATTTTTCTCTGGTTGCTCGCTGGTTCTACTATCGCAAATATAGTCTTAATTGATATCATAAATACTGTAAATCTAACATTCACTCTACCTTTAGGGTCGTTTTGGTCCCCACCAACTCGTCAGGGACACGCACCCATTCTTTATTAGCTACAGCTTGCTAGTTTTTGGTTGGACCCAAATTGTACCAAATCGAGCCGCGATTGTACCAAACACAACAATATATATATATCTATATTGGATACAGACTTTAGACGGTGGACTGGGTGGAGCAACCACCTCAGGTGAAGCAGCACAGATAATATATATAACGTCTCTATCCAGTATAGATATATATATTGCTGTGTTTGGTGCAATCGGGGATCGATTACTTCACCCTGTGACGTCATTTCACCACTTTTCTACTCGTACCCACAAGCTTGAATTCCTGTCCACACAGAAGCGAAGAGTTCCTAGTCACAGAAATTAGAGTTGTTTTCACAAGACTTTGCATTCACAGCTTTTAGATTCATGCTCACATAAGAACAATCCTAATCTGAACAATTTCTCAGACTCACCAATATTTCAGCAGAGTTTTGCATACAAGAACTTTGTTGTCATCTTTTTGACAGTTTTCTTACTCCATAGTGACAAGGTTGTGGTTAGATTCACTTATAACTGGGCATTTAACTGCTAAATATTGATTAGATGAGCTTTAAATTTAAGATTTCACATATTTAGGTGACGGAGCACTACTCTGCAGTTTAATGTTGTACAGTGCAAGTAGTGGTCATCCTTTTAAGGCATCTTCAGGACACTGCTCGCTTTCATTTTAGCCTCACAATCAGGCACTGATTTACACCTGCCATGCCAACTGTGTGCCAGGATACGATTAGGCTTATCAAGGAAACAGAGCTCAAGACAGGTTGGAGCCAATGTCACAGCTAGAGTGAGGAAAAAAAGCACATTGTAGATGTAAATAAATAGATAAAATAAATAAAACAAGATCTACTAATGACAGTGGAAATGTCAACTATTCTGTAATGCTTTTGACATTTTCCTGAAGTAAAGTAAACCTGTTAAGTGCATAGCCTTTCAGGGAAGCGTCTGGTACTTGGAAACAACTTCAAACGCGTTTTTGTTTTTTTTTTTGCTTCCCAAATGACAGCCCAGTTGGATGATCAGCAACGCTGCATATCTTGGTCTCCAGTGATGGTTAGACAGATGGTTACACCTTGGTATGCATGTGTGTGTGTGTGTGTGTGTGTGTGCTTCTTCTTGTACAGATGGCTACACCACAGACGACATCGAGTTCTACTGGAAGGGAGGCGAGTCAGCTGTAACGGGGGTGACACGGATCGAGCTCCCTCAGTTCTCCATTGTCGATTACAAGCTGGTGTCCAAGAACGTAGTCTTTTCCACAGGTAAAGGCGTCACCAGCTGGATTTTCCCTTTACTTCCTAATGAGAGGGATTCGACATTTTAGATGATAATGTCCATTTTCAGGCTGATTATTTCATCAGTTTGTGCAGCAAAGCTTATCTGTGCCAAAACTTTAAACTGTTGATCTTAAATCCTCTGAGCCGAAGTTGTGTTTGTCAGTGCTTCTAATTGGGTTGAAATGAGGAAACGCGCTGCCTTTGAAGTATCCCTCAAGCAGCAGCGGGCAACGCAAGCATGCTAGGATGGTGCTTAGGCAGGACGTGGGATAAATTAGAGCGCAAATCATGCCCACTTCCACAGGTTCTTGACCCTGAGAGGTGAAGCTTGATGGACATAATGGTTCAGTTATTGCGCTAACAGTATGAAATACAGCTATAGACTCTTATTCAGGTCAATGTGACTATTTGTTTGTAAAGCCCCTGAAACCTGGTTTCAAATTCGATAACATGAAAGTTAAAGAAATGAACGTCTAAGTTCTTGGTTATTATTTATGAAGATTTGGACTGATCATATTCAAAGAACTGGCGATGTAAACGACCGTGTAGCGGTTGATGTGATTTTAAAGTTTTCTCCTTTCAGAAATCTCTCCTAAAGAGTTATTTTTATAGCTTCATTCATTGTCATGAAAATTATCTTAAAATCACCTGCTTCTCAGAGTGTAGGTCCCCATTCTCCACCTAACTGGTGTGACTTGTCAGGGGCATAGACAGGAAGGCCCTGGGGGTGTCCTGTGGTGGATGAATGCATGAATAAATGTTTGCATAAAACTTGTTCATGCACATCCTGTGGATGCTCTGTCACAGGGTACTCAAAGTCTGGTGGCAGCACTTTGTTGAGGTGACAAAAAAAAATGATGCTGTACTGTACATTCAGTTCATTTCATGCTATAACATAGCAGCCCGGTGCTGATCCGAGCAACTCATCACATGAAGGATTTACTGTATTGCACTTCATCTTCTAACTGATTTGTGTTGGATTACTGTAGGAGAGTCATTTCCACAGTCATAATGAGTAATCCTCATTTCAGATGCGGTCTGTGAACTTTGATTTTTCACGTGCCACACCTTCAGGCCATAAATTAATCAAATTGTCATATATGCGTGTACGTGACAACACAGAGTTTTTACGAATGTTTCCAAACCAACTACCATATAATCTGGTCAGTGGAGACACACTGAGAGAGGCAGCTTCTCCAGAGCCGCAGAAATAAAAGCTGTGTGACATTTAATAATAATGTAATTTCTCACAGAAGTATGCTCATGAGGAAGAGCCACGCTGGGTCTGTAAAGGACACGCACAGTAAATCACTCTTTTGTTTGCTTTTTGAGTGTATGTAGCATTTCAGTTGTGGCAGTTCTGTATTTTTTCATGCTGAGTTGCTGCTGAAGCCGCCACATTCACTGCTTTTGCCCTCATTTCACACTGTGCGTACCTTTCAGTCTGTGATGCACATGTGCTGCTTTCCATTTACCACCGTACGCGAATGTCTCTGCCTTCATGTGTGAATCATGTGAGTGTGCCGATGCAAGCGCACCTCTTGTTTATGAGAAGCGGCTTGTCCCTTGTGGGTGGTGGCTATTATTTTAATGTCCGGTGGTCTGCTCGCCCGCTCAGGATGTGTGAACCACATCAAAGGCTCCCTGCAAGGCTCTGTAATGATCAGGTCTTCTCCATGTCATGTGTAACTCACAAGCCTTTAGTTCCCTCCCCGTTCCTGTCCCTCTTTTCTATCTCATCTCTGTTGCTCTCTCGTTTCTCTTTCTTTCCTCCTGTTTTCTTTCCCAGCCTTCTTTAGTATGACTTTTCTTAGTGCTTTTAAAAGGTGTTGTTGGATGCCAATTACCCTGCTCTCTGCAAGAAAAACAACCCAGGTTTCAGGGCATCATAAATTCATGTGGAATGAGGCACAACACATCAGTGTCTCATTTAAACAAACATACAAACACTGCCTGTTTGTATGCAAACACCAAGTCTGTGCATCCATATCTAAATGCATAAATGGACAAAGATCATTTCAGAGTTAGGTGGCATTTAATTGTGTTCATCGCATAGACTGTATTTAAAAGATGGAGGTAGCTTCTATGGTTTCTGGGCTGTGCATTTTGAAGCTGTTACATTACTGTATTGGTCTCTTTGGAGCGAGAGGTCTTCATGTTTAAACCAGAGGGTGAAGTACCAAGTTATGAGCTAATGTTAGCAGGCTTGGTTAGCAAGCTTTATCCATAAACTGTGCATGTGCAATGCACAGCCACACAAACGTAATACACTTTTTCAGTTAATTTTAAAATGGTTGAGATGTCCAAATGTCCAAATCCTTTGCTCAAATTAGCAGAAGTGAGTCCTAGTAGATAGCTAGCCTGCTATAGCTTGTGTTAACCAAAGCAGCGCTGCCCTAATATTAAACCTTAATGAAATTCACAAGCGTGGTTATTAGAAAAAGGGGGGAATTAGCAAAATATGCCAAAAACCATTTGTGGCACCCAGCTGTAAACATGCTCTTTTCATAGCTGAACCTGAGCATTTTAATAGGAGAGTTAATGGGTACTAGCGTTTGGAGCTAGCCTCAAGTGGCCATTCAAGAAACTGCCATTTTTAGCGCTTCCATAGTTTTATTTTTATTTGGTTCATCAGTGTCACAGCTGTATTGTTATAGATTTCTATATATTGCTTTATTTACAATAGCAGCTTCATAAACATCAGGACCAATCCACCACAAAATTTAAACTGCTGACTGTTCGCATTACCAGTGCTGATCACAAATGCAATTGTCCGGTGGGAAACTTTGGCCCTTCTTGGATATGCATCACTTATCTAAGCATTACTGCAGACCAAGCATGCCTGCCTATTGCAGCAGCACTCTCTGGTGGCAGCAGGTCAGTGTGCCCTGCCACGCTGCAAAAACTGCTTAGGAACAGCACAAGGAACACAGCAAAGTGCCCGAAGTGTTGACTCCCTTACTCCCATACCAATACAGCACCAGAACAAGCTTGAGTCACAGAGGTCTCCTGCTGTGACCCAAAGTTAGCAATGATGGTGGCAGCACTCCAAGAGATCTTCTGCCTGTGCCTCAACAGGTCAGAGCTCTTTTTAGGTGAGAAGCTGCAGAATATTGAGCAGGTAATCTTAATTTTCTGGTTCATTGTTTTACCGAACCTGAAGTCTTGACTATACCTTCAAGTCTGTTTGTTTTAGAAAATAAGAAGTGCTTCATTAACAGCTTTTTTAAAAAAGCCCTGAGAGTACTCATTTTTAATTAATGTAGCACTGAAATTCATTAAGATGCTTTAGCAGGCTGCACACAAGGACAAATCTAGCTCGCATTTGCCAGTCTTCAAAAACAAAAAATAAAATTTCACCGGGACTTCTGCTATATATATTTAAATGCATATACTTTTATAAATCAGCAGTGCAAGCACTTATGAAGTGCTCCGTCTGAGCTGGAGGTAGTCTGCATTTTTATAGCACAGCCCAACATAAAAAAAGAAAAGCTAAAAAAAAAACCTTCAGAAAGAAAAACTGAACAGCCTGATCCAGCGCAAAATTGGCACGTATAAGGTCAGTGGATCTGTTTTATTACCAGAATCAAACTGCCGGTGAATGCAGAGCAGTCTCTCGCTGCTTGTAAACCTTGACGTTAACACCCCTGCCATCAGGGTGTCAAATGAGACAACAAAAAAAAAGACATGGCGTCTCCACCTCTTCAGCGCTCCCACCTAATTCAGTCTCCCCTGTATGACTGTCATCATCACCTTAACTCTTCTCCTTTCTTTCCTCTTCTCCTTCCTCCCTCTCCTGCCCACCCTCGCACATGGTGTTCCTCCCACTTGCCGATGCTGTTTGGTATAGCAGTTACAGCCAGTACTGCTCTACACCCACATGCAAGTGAACCTCAGCCTCCACTTTTTCTGAGCCACTTCTGCATTTGTTACTGTGGAGATACTCGGCTCTGATTTAGGCTAGAGGAGTTGCCATTAAGTTTGCCTCTAAAAGAGTGAATGGGCTATTGCCACAGTCTGTTCCTGCATTCACACTGCAGGGACGTGTATATGTGTGGAGTTTGTTCACTGGTGCCAGAATTGTAAATATTGGAGGATCATCTAATGTGATAAACTGCATACTTTGTGTATTTATATGAACTCTAACATATGCTTGACTGTGAGTTTAGTTAAAACACTTCCTGAGTTCTACAGCATGACCTCGAGGAGGCTACTGGTGTGAATGTCCCTGACCAAACAATCAGAAACAGACGCCTGAGGGGCCATTCATTCTCTAGTGGGCCGTGTGCTCACTGCCTGTCACCACAGAGCCCAACTGTTATTTACCATCGAATCACAGAACTGGCAGGTCCACCACTGGTGCCCTGTGCTTTTCACAGATGAGAGCAGGTTTACCCTGAGCACACGTGACAGATGTGAAAGAGTCAGTCTTGCTGCCTATAACATCATCCAGCCTGATCAGTTTGGTGGTGGGTCAGTGAGGGTCTGGGTATATATATTTTTATATATATATATATATATATATATATATATATATACACAAATATCATATATATATGATAAATATGTGCTTGTAGAGAAAATAGAAAATAATAAATATTTACATAAA